>PVJD01004391.1:0-137959 GCA_004026545.1 Mormoops blainvillei
AAAAAAAAAAGGATGAAACTCAAAATTCAACCTAAGCACAAATCAATTTTATATCCTTGCTAAATGGTGGTCATGCAGCTTTATCTAGAAAAGGATTTTCCAACCATTCTACTGCTGTCATTTTAGAGCAGATAATTTTTTCTTAGGGGGAAATTGTCATGAAAATTCTAGGGAATTACTCAAATCCCAAGCATTTACCCATGAGATGAAAGTAACACACCCCCTGGAGTCAACATAATCAAGTGTCTTCCAAACATTGCCAACTGTCCCCTGGGGCACAAACTTGCCCTCCTATCGAGACCACTTCACTGGCTGAGAGCCCATATGTCTGCCTATATGACTGGTGGGCTCAAAGTGAATAGAATAATATTCAGGGACGTGATTTTTTTAAATAGTAAATTTGCAAACATTTCCTGCATTGAAGTTATCCAGCAGTAGAACTTAGAAATATTTTCAATTCTACTGGGATTGAGGAAAGAACAAAATATAATAAAGTGTCATAACTGGGTGCAAGAAGGTAAAAAATACTTATTAATATCTCATGGAGTCACATAAAACACGACTTCTTGAGAGCCCTAAGCATTCTGCAGGCCTAGATGGGGACAGAAATTAACAGCCAGATGGCTGTGTCAGGATCAGTATTCAGATGACTAAAGAAGCAAATTTCCATTTCTGATTCGTGGACAAGGACAGAAATTGTCACTTTTACTTGCTCCTCTTTCACAGTTAGGAAAGGGGACAAGGATGTCTTTTCATTATAGAAATGAGGATGGGGAACCTGTTATTAGTGTATGTATCAGGGATGAAAGAACATTCCCATAGAATAGCCATAGAATAACAATGAAGAAAATTTGCCAGATGCTTATTCAGCTTTAATTTATAACAGATTAAATAGCTTACTAAACTGAATACATACAATGAATCTGCGTTTCTAGAAAAGTTGAAATTAACTGAATAGGTTTTTCTATTAACAAGAAAGAATGGATGACCTTCATTTTAACCTGTTTTTATCCTCCTTTAAAAAATGTAACAGACACATCTGCCTACTACATGCTCTATAGTTTTTCAAGGATCAACTATCAACCTAGCACTGTTGAATTTTGCTCATTTCTCATACAAGTGAAAATACTGAATTTATTTGCCAGAATACATGGCTGAATTATACCATACCCATCTAAACACTATGTATTTTAAGACCAAAATGGGGTTGACTTCAGGAAAAAACATAACAGATTACTGAATGGGGGCTATTTTCACGTTTTTGGGTAAAGAATAGTCATTTGATACCTGATACAACTACTGTTATGCCTGGCCTAGATCTCCTGGGATGCCCTTACCAGTTTGTTCCATGTGTGTCTGTTCCCCAGCTATTGTATACACTGGCTCATCATCCACACTTGCAATTTTTCTAATGTATTCACTTGGGCTGATTTAAACCATTTTATGTGGTAATGTTTGGAAGCTTCTCTGTCTGATCCTTGGATTGCTGAGGTCCGTGGCTGATTAGGGTTCTAGTAATGCATGCTGACCAGCCCCCTTGCCCCTGGGTAAGAAAGATTTAGCAGTGCACTTTATATTCCAGAGCTTCCAGTAGAATCAGGTTGAAGCTGGACTTCACAACAGGTCACAATTTTGTGTGTAGCTCCTTCCTCTTCACTAATCTTTCATTACTTCCTTTCTTTACCGGAAAAGGTTTGCTCAAAAACTCTCATGAACACCAATCCCACTCTTAGCTTCTGCTTGTAATAATACAACCTACTACAATAGCTTAAGTAAAGGACCATGTATCATACATCTCTGTTATTTTCCTAATTATTGATTGAATATGTATCCATGATAATAGAAAATGACCATTGAAATTCTACCATTCTTGAGAAACTTATATTTTTATTTTTTAACACTATTTAATTATTTATTTTTAGACTGAGGGGAAGGGAGGAAGAAAGGGAGGGGGAGAAACATCAACATGTGGTTGCCTCTCATTTGCCCCCTGCTGGGTACCTAGCCCACAACCCAGGTATGTGTCCTGACTGGGAATTGAACCAGCAACCCTTTGGTTCACAGACTGGTGCTCAATTCACTGAGCCATACCAGCCAGGGCTGAAATTTATTAATTTTATGATATATTAGAAAGTTCTAACACTGAAGATAGAAGTCTTGTTTCAAACTAAATTCTGTTGACAAGGAATGTGTAAACATAATTGAGTAAGTTTGCATTAGACTCTCTAGTGCTTTGGATATTAGCCTGATATGTTCTAAAGTTTTCTATAGACATAATGGAGAGGCAGCTGTGGTATTATTTGAAAAAGACCATTAAAGCTACCATCCAAATACCCTCTTCTATTAAAGCTTCTTCATTATCATACTAAAAGTTTAAATAACCCATCATTAGAAATTCAATTATTTCTATAAAATAATTACCTACTCTAAAATTTTTAAGTTAAGAATTTTAATTTAGGAAAGGAAAATAAACAACTTTTCCTAATGAAGTGAAGATACACCAGTTTACTGATGTCAAGATGGTTATCTAAAAATCATGATCATTTTAAGTTGTTCTCTGCCATTTTAAAAAAAAATAAAAAGTGTTGCTCAAAGTCAACATTATTTGAAGAGCTAATAAGAAACTTACTTTTCTCTTTTTCTTTTCTTTTAGGTGTATTTATCCCAATGATGGGTTTGTTGGCTTCATAAGTTCAGTTTTTAAATGCTGCTTTTGTATATAAGGATGCCACAACCAGAATTTTTTTTCTGGTGATAATTTGTGAAGTATTTATATCAATAAGAATAATGGAAGACTTTATTTTTCAGACTTTGAGCCTATAAGGATATGATGACTAGTTCTGATTTTAACTGATGAATGTACTTTTATGTTTAATTTTACTGAAGTATTAAATATCTACTTTCTATGAATTATCACAAGTAGTAGTTTTATAAATATTATAAATGAATAACTATGATTTTGGTATTTAAAATGTTCACCTCTATCTTTTTTTCTCAAGTGCCTAAAGAAGGACAGACAGAGAGGGATGAAAGCAAGGAGGGAATAGGTGTTTTTATTCTTTTCAGTATCTAAAACTGAAGCTGAGATATATTTTTTTATAGTCTACAGTGTTTTGTGCTAATTTTTTCCTGAGAACAATATTCTTGAGATATATGTAGAAAACTAATTTGAGTTGCTGTTTTTATGTGCTTGCTGCTGGAATTCAATAAAAGATTATTAGAATTTTTAGCATGTTAGTTACAAATCTGAATTGAGCATCTATAGCAATGCCCATTTTTAAAAATTATTTTCACAGATGTTTACATCCCCTATTTTAATTAGCTACTCTTCATATGAGTAACATGTTAAGGTGTACCTTTATTCCTTTAGTCTTAATGTATTTTTTACTGGTTTATTATTCTTTTAGAGATTGGCTAAAAAAAAAAGTGTTGATTGGAAGGAGGGAGGAAACAATTTTTTCGGCAGGAGACACTGCCAAGGATTATAGCCCATAACCACTTTGTTAGTACTTCTTTTGAGTAGTTAAGTTATAAAACTTTTAGATTGGAGCTTGAGCAAAGGAAAATAACCTCTCTCTGAATTCTTTAATCTTCATTGATAACACTAAGAAAAATATCTGGTTATAACATGCCCCGAGAGATGGACCACAGCATTACTTAATCCCCATTTTTATTCTTTTACACCAAAGTGTATAGTAGGTTCTAAACATGTGATATATTAATTCTTCCTCAAATTAATTCTATAAACTAAGTAAACATTAATTTTCCCATGATGTAGAAAAGTAAATTGAGTCACTGATAAACAGTGAAAGTGTGTCTGAGATCACTTCCATCCATTTTTTTAAGAATATTGCTAAAATTCATTAACGACTCCTCCTTGGATCGTGTGAGTGGAGGGATGATGGAGCAGGAAGGGAACTCCCTTGACAAACTAGGAGATTCCTTCCCAAGTACAGGGACCTTAGACAAGTTGTGATACAAAATGAACCCTGTGAATCTGATCATGACAGGAATTTGGATTTTTATTCCTCATTCAAAAGAGAGTGATTAAACTGTTTTTAATAAGATATTGAAATAATTTTAAAAAGGAAAGCAAAGATAACAAAACATTGGAAGATTTATTTTTCGTCCACCTAGGCTCATGGGAAACACAAAAATTTTTATTTTTCATACCTAAGCAGATACAGGAATAATGGAAATGGAAAGCAAGAACAAAATACAGACAAGCATGCTCTGAGACACTGTCGGCTCTAAAGCTAGACTCAACTTGTATTGTACTCCCCATTAAGGAGCACTTCCCTACCTCTCTCAAAGCCCCTCAAGCTTGGTAAGAAACAATACAGTATACCCATCTATCTATCATCTGTCTCTCTGTCTATCATCTATCTATCTATCTATCATCTATCTATCATCTTTCCAGAACAAAAGGATAGAGATAAGTGCTATAGCATTTCTCTTTAAAAAAAACATTTTATTCAAAGATAACAATAACCTAAGGAATAGTAAATTATCACAAATAACACACACATATAAATGTTTACAGAACAAGAAATAGAACATAATGACATGCATGTTACGCTGTGCTCCTCCCAATCACTATTCTCTTTCTCTCTCTCAATGAAATGATGTCCTAAATTCTAACACTATAAATATATTTTAAATATTTTTCAATTTTTAAAAACATGAAAAAAATTGAACATAATCAAATGTAGAAAGAAAAACAATGAACCCCCATACATTACATTTCAGCTTTAATAATTATAAATTCATGGACAATGTTGTTTTATCTATCAAATGATTCTCAAAATGTGATGCCTGTAGCAGCAGCATTGGTATCATTCAAGAACTTGTCAAGAATGTGTATCTTCAGGTTCCATCAGAGACTTGCTCATTCATAAAGTCTAGGGATGGGACCTAACACCTTACAGGTGACTGTAATACCTAATAATGCTCGACAAACTTTCATCCACATTCACACAGACACCCTTCCCCTGCTAGATTAGTTTGATATGCATTCTATACATCTTTACATGTTTTGATTTCTGCCATAAATATTTAAACATGACCCCTGATACAAATAGCAATGCATTCTGAACATAAACAACTATCCAGTGACTGTTCAGATTATTTTATGTATTTAAATTTATTTGCCTGAGCCAGAATCCAGGTAAGGTCTCTGACTGAAGTTAGTGCAATATGTTTAATACAGGTATTTAGCTTATGATTTCTCCATTTTCTCAGGCTATCCCTTCTCTCTCTCCTGTTCTCTTCTCTCTCTCCCTCCCTCCTGCCCTTCTGCCCTCCCTGCCTTTCATGTTCTTGCTCCCTAGCTCTCTACCTCACTCTTTCTCTTCTATACCACCGGCTATCCCAGATGTCAAGTCGGAAACCTAAAAGTTACCCTTGATTTCTTTCATTTAATCACCACAACACTATAATCAACACCACCAGAAAGTTTTACTTTGAGGAATGGAACCGAATTACTGAAAATGACCCTAGGCACTCACTGGGCCTATCCTGGACAATGAACTACATGTTAATGAGGATTCCTTCTTCTCCAAGTAGGAATAGGTTCCTGTGCCTTCTTTCTCTGAACAAAAGGACTGTAATTTTCAATAGCTCCCAAGGTAAACATGTACTAGGCAGTTGACGTTCCAAAACACCTGTGAAAAGCAGTCAGCCAATATGGGCTGTTTGGCTTCCAAATAGTTTTTGTGCTCTTCTTTGAAAAAAGCTAACTTCCTAGAATTAAAAAAAAAGGATAGGAGTGAGACTTGCAAGATGTCTTCAATGGGAAGCACATTCACTCTGTGCGTTCAACCCTGGGTCCAGGACTTCTATCCATATGTTAATTGGAGAATTATGCCTTATTTTCTTGCACTGACACTAGCTTTGTTTCTCCATTTAAGCCTATGGTTTAACCTATGTCATGTGACACTGTAGAATTATGTTTTTACCCCATTACATGAGAGATAACTAATAAATGACCCACTTTGCCACCAAAATGGCAACAGCAAAGAAACCCTTCTTACAAAGCACTTGTTAATGCTGCTTCCAAAATACATGTCCAATGTGTCTATTCTATTTCTACTGATAGCATCATGTACCAAATCACTATCATCTTCTTTCTGCATGATTGCAAGTATTACCTGGATTCCCTACTTTCAGTCTTACCTTTCTGGTATCTGTCCATCCCTGTAGTCTGAGAGAGCTTTTCAAAGTATAAAAACAATTTATGTCACTTGTTTTTTAAAACCTCATTACCATTACTCTTAAAATTCAGACTTTCTACAGTGACCTAAAATAACATTAGTCCCCTCTGCCTATATCTCCAATATACTCTCAGGTCACCTTCTTTTCATACTGTATATGTAGTCCTAGATTTTGAATAGTTTTTAGAATAAGCTAATTTCTTTACTGTTTCTGAGAAGTTCTGACTTTTTATTATTATAAGACAAATTACCACAAAACCATACTATATCTAAGGAATGGTTCTGCTATGAATTTTGGCATAAATCAATAGGATGCTTCCTTTTTAAAGACATTTTTCCTCCATGTGGCATTGATTGAAGCCGCTGGACAGCTTTCACCTGGTGGGTGGCCTAGAACAGAGGGCCACGATAGCTTTACTCACATACCTCGTGTCTTGATATGGATGGCATAAAAATTGGACTGAGCTTGGTTTTTCTTTCTCTCCTTTTGTCTTAGAGCCTCTTCATCTGGTCTTTTCTGCTAGGTAGTCTGATGTTTTCCACGGCAGCCTAAGGCTCTGAGAGTATCTCGAGAGGCAAGAAGTCAAAACTGTCAGTCTCATAAACCTGGCCCAAACGTGGGTCAGCATGATTTCTGCCACATTTTAATAGTCAAAGCAGTCACAGAATCTACTCAGACTCAAGGTATCAAAAAACAAAACAAAACAAAACAAAATAAAATAAAACAAAATCTCTCATTGGAGATAGGGTTAAAGAATTTAGGTTATTTTTAATACTCTGTGTGGGACTTTGTATTTCTGATTTGTTACCTAGAATCCTCTCCCTAGGTTGACTTCATCATTTCCTTCAAAATTACCTAAAATGTTGATATCTTATTTCAAAGATGTGTATTATACCTATTGAAAATTGAGTCTTCTAAAATTATTCATTACGGGAATATCTTATTTATTGACTTCAGATTTCTCCATGCATTCTAAATTAATTTTCTCTTCACTTGCATTATTTATAGTCTCCTGTACTAACTGTAATTGCCACAGACAAGTTTATCTATTGTGTTGCTGATTTTTCCTCTAGCTCTATCACTTTTATTTAACACCAGATAGGCACTTAATAATTCCTTTGAAATGATAAGAACAGTGAGGCCTAACATGGAAAATGATTTTCCTGAATGCAGGAGATTATATTGGCTGACTGGAAGCAGCAGGTATCAGAGAAAGCTAACACCAGACAAGGTAAACAGGCAATGTAGGTTTTATTCAAAACTGTTGCAAAGGGGGAAAGGTGACACCACTCTACTAAAACAAAAGGCTGAAGAGTTTTTACACAAGAAGTGAGCTAGGAGGAAAGTACTGAAAGACATTTAGAAGGTGGGGCCTTGTCAATGTGATTAAACCGGTTGTGTTTACTAACTGATGCTTGTGGAAGTTAGGCTGCCACCTTCCCACAGAAATAGAACAAAGAAATGCTCTTTTTTTATTACATTACAAAGGTTAGCTATCAAGTCCTTGAAATGACACACCCATGTCCTGGACAAGAAACTGAGAGAAGATTCTACCTCAAAGAGGCAAAGAAAGAATTTGCAATTACAAGTTGTGTAAAGTAAATTCTCTAAGAAAAAGGAGATCATAGTCCAATGTTCAGGAAGAAAACTGTCTAAAATTTAGTTACACTGATGGGAATGTTAAGATCTTTCTTCGTCTCCCAACAATTGGTATAGTTACCTTATACTTAAATACCTCTTTGACATCCACACAAGGTAAAGGTTAAAATTATAAACAAAGATATATAATTTTTTAAATATATGTATTTTATTGTTTTAGTATATGTGTAATTTCCCACTATAATAATATGAAATATACTAGCAATAGAAAGCATGGACTGGAGCAGGGCTGCCAAAAAGAACACAATTCATGATGAGAAAGAAACAAGGAAGATATGATAGAGCCCCTGAAAACTTTTTGAAAAGCTACTGAAGTGTACCATATAGATTTCAAAATAATGCTGCTTATCTTCTTAGCAAAAAATAAAAGTGGAATGGATATAAATCAATAGGGGAAAATTGTATGTTGAGAGAGATGTTTAGATATTTCCATTAATCATTTTGTTGTTTAAATTCTATCTGAGGCTTAATTATAAGAATAAGCTTAGGGTTTTTTTAAGTCATAGAAATACAGATATTCAGGAGGGCATACGGAGTATCAAGATTAGTAATATTCAGCATGTTATATGAATTTCTAACAGAGGACTTAAACCAACGAAAACAAGCAAAATTTACCTTAAGATATGTGTGGGGTTTTTTTGTTTTTTTTTAAGATTTTGTTTATTTTTAGAGAGAGGGGAAGGGAAGGGAAAAAAGAAACATCAATGTGTGGTTGACTCTCATGCATCCCCTACTGGGGACCGAGCCTGCAACCCAACCCAAACATGTGCCCTGACTAGGAATCAAACTGGTGACCCTTTGGTAGGCAGATCAGCACTTAATCCATTGAGCCACACCAACCAGGGCTTAAGACATGTTTTTAAATGTATTCAGTAATCATTCATTCACTCATTTATTCATTGAACAAATTTAACCACTACTTTGTGTCAAGGACTGTTCTAAGTTTCAGAGATAAAGCAAGGAATGAAACATTGATCATCTTGCTCTGATGACGCAAACACATAAATATATGATACATTACCAATGGAAAAATGAAATCCCATTTTTAATATATTGTCTGAAGAGAGATTGTAGAGAAGCTAAGGAAAATAAGGGATAAACGGGGGAAATGTTCCAATCAGAGGCTACAGTCCTACGCATAGTGCCTGAGGGAAGGAAAGCATGCAAATTTCAAGCAATGGCTTAGCTAAAACAAAGGTTGCAGCTGGGTGGGGAGTATAACAAAAGAAAGTTGAAAAAGATCAGACTCAGGCCATTCCAAGCTGCCTAGGTCATTATAAGGATTTTGTACTTCATCTCAATGAAACTGAAAACTACCAAAAAGCTCTAAGGATAAAAAAGGCATCACTTTTATTTAAAAATATATAAATTTCTCTTCACAGAGAATACTTGATGTTTAATTTATGAATGTTGAACTGGGGATAATTTGGGAGTTATATCTATCTGTGTTTTCTCCTTTTTGAAGGAGTTCTAGTTATTAATCTTAACATAAACCTGAGGTATGGGCTCCTTTGTCAGGGAGGAGCACTATGATCTCACCTGCCTTCTCTACGTAGAGTATGCTGGCTTAGAAACGTCAAGTACATTGTGAAGCTGCAGCTATGAGACAAAATCAGAACTGTATCGCTGATATATCAGTTATGATGTTTTTATTTATTATGTAACTGGGGTTTTATACTTAATTTATTTGATGAAATAAGTAGTAGCAAAACACCTGGCAGAGACTAAGTAATTCATTTGTTTGTTTGTTTGTTTACTTATCCTTACTCTGGCAAAGGTGAGTGGGTGATTTGAAAGAAACAGATGATTTTATTGAAAAAGAAAAACGCTTAATAATACAAAAATTTCTTTAAACTGGCACTGACACCACCTTTCAAGCTGCTGCCTGCTCCCTCATATGTCCAAACCACATATGCTGAATTATTCATGGGATATCTGACTTACATTTTATAGGGAAGAAAAGTTTATTTTAAAACCTATCAAGAGCACCAGACTCTGCTGCAATTAACAGGATGAAAGACTGTCCCTCCTTGGCAGTGGCTAAATTCATGCCCTAATTTCACATCTCTACTTTAGGAAGTTTATAAATGAAAACCAGCCAAGCATTGAAATTCCAATATTTCCTAATAATGCATTGCTTGATTTATTATGTCAATAGAATTTTAGGGGATTTATACTGAGATGTAAGGGAGCCCATTTACATGTTAAAAACCCATTTTTAGAATTCATAAAAGCCATGGGATTTATTTTACAACGTGTGGGTCATTTATGATCAGTCCATTTGCAATCGCTACAATTGCATTAGCAGTAAACAAGCAAAGTATGGCTATTGTTAGTCTCTAAATTTATTGCTACTGGAAATATTCCTCAACCTCTAATTCCAGAGTGTATCAAACTCTGGATATTTTCTTCTTCTTTTAAAAAAAAAATAATTACAGGGTTTTTTAGCACATATTTGGATTTACAGAATAATTGAACAAATAGTACACAGGATTCCATTCACCTTCCTATGTCTCCTGCCTTCTGCCCCAAATGTCCTCTATTATTACATCTTTCATTGGTGGGTACATTTGTTAAAATTAATGACCTAATATTGATACATGATTATTAACTATAGTCCATAGTTCACATTAAGATTCACTCTTTGTGGTATACAACTCTATTTGTTTTGATGAATACATAATAACCAGCATTGAAATTTCAACAGAATAGTTTCACTCCCACAAATACCCTGTTTTTCACCTCTTCATGTTTCCCACTGCTCCCTACACAACCACTGATTTTAATTCTACTGTTTTCCTTTTTCCAGAGTGTGATATAATTGAAGATACACATTGTATAGCCTTTTTACACATGCACCTTTTATTTATAAATAGGTATTTAACATTCCTCCATATTTTCTGTGGCTTGATACCTCATTTAAAAAATATATTAAATAATCTATGTTTTTCTGAAAGAAATAGGTATTGACAAAAAACATTTGTGTTATGCAAAATATCTCTTGGGGGAAAATCGTGCAGCCAATTCACTGGTGCTACTTTGGTTGTCCCTCAGTTGCAAAGTTGAGCAACTCTAGAGGTAAAGCCAAAAGTAAAGCAGAGAGAAAGGGTATAATCAATAGGATCAGATGAAAGGAAAAGAGAATGGAGTGGAGACCTAGAGAAGCAGTAATTAAAGAAAACCTAAGGCACAAAAATAGAAGTTATAATATCTCAAGACCAGTGTCCCTGATGACAAAAATAGAGACATGAGGCCAGATAGCATAATGGGGCTCTCAGAGAAATCATAAAACAAGCTTGGACAAAGATACAAGGGCTGGAGGTAGGAAACGGAGAAAGAAACTCGATAAGCTATGTATAAATATACACACACATACACATACCCATATATAGATATAGATACAGATATACACACATATACATATGGACACACATATACACATATGTAGATTATGTATCTATAGATAGATGTAGACTATATATGTATACACATACAAACACATATATGTATATATAAAATCAATATGTTTATTGATTTGAGAAAGAGGCATTGGTCTGTTGCCAAACCTGCAACCTAGGTATTTCCCTGAGTGGGAATCAAACCTGCCACCTATTTGGTGTATGGGATGATGCTCCAACGCACAGACCCATGAGGTCAGGGCTTGATAAGCTATATTAAAGCCACAGTGTGCTTGAAGATAGAGTACAACTTCGGTTATTCTTTTTATACACTTTAAAAATTCTACCTCTTGAGGGCTAATGCTTATTCTATGCATAAATCTTATACATCCCCCAAAATTAGAGGAAATGGGCTATAAAACACACACACACACACACACACACACACAAAAACAAAAAACTTGGTCAGTCTTCGATCTTTTATCTTTATTGCATTTAACTATCTCTGTTTGGAGTGCAACAAACAGAATAAATTACTTGGAGAGACGAGGAAATGGAAGAAACACAGAGAAGATGGGTGCAGTTCTAGTACCTACATTTCAGAATGGATGGAGCGTAGACGAAACAAGAGCAGAACGAGCTTCCCTGCCTGAAAGCCAACTAGTGCCTACCAGCAAAGAGCCTGATGGTCCTTGGGGCAGCGACACTGAGGGTTTGGAGGCTGACCAAGGAAAAAATACATGTCCATGTGATGATAGTAGTACAAAAGGAGTTTATTTGGGTGTTGTTTTGACAGGATTTTCTAGCCTGGAAGTTCACCGAAATGATGCTATTGGCAAGGAATGTGTGTCCATTTCCCAGCCCTGAGCTGTGGTGCCCAGGAACAATTTACCTGCCATCCAGTGGGCAAAATTGATTCAAATATAAATTAGCCTGAGCTATAGTACTTTTTCCAAAGCTTATTGTACAGCATCCATATTTGTGACTTGTGAAAATGGCATCTATACTGTATTTTATATGTCACTTATGCTCCTAGCTTCCTCTTCATAAGGATGCCTGCTTTCTTCCTGCACCCTCAGTGTTCTTCTGGCCACTTTGTGTGTACCATAAAGACTCCTCTTCTCTGCTTATCAGGCTGCCGAGAAGCCAACCTTTGGAGTTCCTATGAAAATAATTATTTTAACTCCTTATTCATTACTTTTTATCTACCATTTGCTATTATCAGACAAGACATATGCATATTTTGTTTCCCTCTGTAAACTCCATTCATTCAAATATATTCCTTGAAAGCCTACTATGGGTCAAACACTGTCTTATGCCCTGGGAATCTAGCAGAACAGAAAATAAATATCTCTTTCTTTTCAGAGCTTATATTTCAGTATCACAGAAAGACGATGAACACGATACATAAGTAACTATATGCAGTATGTTAGATAGGGATAACTGTTAGGAGAAAATAGACCCTAAAAGAGGATCGGAGGTTGTAGGGAGAGAAAGGTAAACTTTTTAGATGTGATGACTAGAGGATTCACTTAGAAAGTGAGAATGAAGTGAGGGTGCATGTCATGTGGCTAGTTTGGGAAATGGCACATCAGATAGAAGGAGCAGTAAGTTCAAAGTCTTGTAGTAGGGCATTAGCTGGAGTTTTTGAAAAACTGTAAGACCAGTGTGCCAAGGGAGCAAGTAAGAAAATGAAGGATATAAAGTCAGAGAAACCGTTTTGGGGAATGAGAGGAAGGCAGATTATGTAATGAATTTTAGATCAGAATGCAGATATGCATTTTTTTATTTTGAGCGAGAGGAGAAGAAAAAAGGATTTTGAACAAAAGAGTGATATAATTTGAGTAACGTTTTTTAAAATTCCACTCTGCCGAGAAGAGGGTGCAAATGGGGAAAGGAGCAAGGAGACCCTGTTGGAGACTATGTGCAATAATCAGGGTAGGAGATGAAGGTGCACCAGCCAGGGCGGTAGCAGCATAAGGTGCTGAAGCGGGAGCAGAGTTCAGGCGCATCGCATGTTTCATTTGAAATTAGAGTCAACAGGATTGGATGGTAATTTGTACGAGGTATAAAAGGTAGGAAAATCAAGAATAAGACCAAAGATTTTAACCTGAAGAAACATGCATTTTTATTCTCATCTTTTCACCTCCTCCCAAAATACCCAGCACATTTGGACTATTCTAATAGTCAAAGAAGTCTGATTGCCAGATAAAGTGTCAATAAGTCTGTTAGATCCCATTGCTGCCTACTGTCTCCCCTCTATCTCAGAACACTTGAAACCTTAAACTCATCCTGACTAATTTGAACCATATGGTTTTACCCTCATACTTGGTATTGTAGCCTGTCCATTCGTCCTCCCCTTTCAACCTGACCTCCACTTCTTTGGGCAAGCTACATTCAGTACATTCAGTACAGCTGGTTGATGCAGGGATCTAATTTCAATTAGATCTCTGCCATCTGCAACAAGCTCCCAAGTAAGCTATAGTCAATATCAAGGGCCCATTTTTATCAGTGAGGATGAAATTAGGAAGCCACGATCAGTGAAGATTAGGTACAAAAATTAAAGGACTTTTTTTCATCTTTTCCAGTAACTATTAAATCTGAAAGGTCCTGCCCTGGCTGGTGTAGCTTAGTGGACTGAGTGTCTGCCTGCAAACCAAAGGGTTATGGGTTCGATTCCCCAGTCAGGGCACATGCCTGGGTTGCAGGCCACGTCCCTAGCAGGGGGTGCACGAGGAACAGCCACACATAGATGTTTGTTTCCCTCTCTTTCTCCCTTCCTTCCCTTTTGTCTAAAAATAAAATAAATAAATAAAATCTTAAAAAGATATTCTATAAATCGGAAAGTTCTATCACCCTTCCTAGGTGACTCTACTTGTGATGTGTGAACAAGTAAAGGTAGCAATTGCATCCTTGCAAACAAGGCTGACTTATTTTTTTGTCCACAGGGAAAAAAAAAGCTCTTTGCACATTTGCACTTTATTACTTTTGCTAACATTCTCCTCTGCATTTGTGCAAGCACTACTCGTCATCCAAGACTTAGATCAACCCTGCACCTTCCATGAGGAAACACCCTCTGAACACCATTAAAGATATTCGTTCTTCAATGTTTTATAGGATTCTTCCCCGAGAGAACTTCTCTGGCACTCTCCCATGCTGCTTACTCTTAGTTACCTTTCTAAGTGAGTCTGTATCTGGCTTCGCCGTACTTCACAGTACGCTCTGTGAGGACAGGGACTCTGATTTCTCCATAATACTGGGCACAAAACCAATGGCCAGTGAACATGGATTGAAATATTTCATTTCTTTATCTCACCAATTTTGTTTAGATGAGTTTTGGAGATTTTGTATGTTTGGTTCAAGGTTGTGAAGGAGAAATTCAAAAGGCATTGTCTTCCTTTCCTGAAAATATTCATCCCTTCCTACCCCAGCCCAACCAAGAGAACCCTCATTGCAGTTGTTGCACTAGTTTGAAAGTCCAATGCATATAATTAGATCATTAAGCAATGGAATTAATTAATATTAAAAGTATAAGTAACCTAAGAGGATGGATCTCTTATCTGTGAAATTTCTGTAACTATTTCTGTAGTAGTTATAGAAATTTCTGTAGTATTTAATTCAGTAGCCACTAGTCTATAACTATTAAATATGACTCATCCGTATTTCAGAGGTAACTTAAATTCACAAGGAATTTTGAATACTTTGTATAAAAATCTCAGTTTTATATAGATTACATGTTGTAATGATAATATTTGGAAATGTGTTAAAATGAAATATATTATTTAATAAATTTCTACTTTTAAATTTCTTTTCAGTGAGACTACTAGAAAGTTTATAATTGCCATATATCAATGCCTGAATTTCTGGTTTACATTTTGTTTTCTTTGGACATTGCTACCCTACCGTATGCATTGTAACCTAAATACTTCTAATGACAAAGGCCCTACTGCTTATCTAGGCAATGTACACTCACTCCCCATTGTTAAATAATTCCAGAACTTAAATATGTCTTTGTTATTGTGAGAAAACTCTACTTTCTTAAAATTCAACTCATACATTTTAATGATGCTCTATTTACAAAGAATCAGTTAAACTTTTTAAATATACCAAATTCATTCAACTTATATAAAATAACATATTAACTTAATCTGTATCAATGTAATAAACCTGTAAGACATTATATATTTCAAGGTGATTTAGAGTAACTTTTCTTTGAATTTCTGAAACTCTTCTGAGGATGGGTGAACCTTGGAGTCTGTCAAACTGTAGCATGTGAGCAGGATGATATAATGTTTCTGGCCACCAGGTTATCCTGGAGTTTGCACAGGTCTTCCTCCAAGCTTCTGTTATTCCTCTCACACTCCAGTTTCCCCTGTTAAAATCCCTGTGACCCCTTTTTACATGAGGCAAAGGCAAAAAAAAAAAAATCTTTGAAAACATTTTTCTGCATGATAAATCCCCTTGATTATGGGGGATGTAACAAAGGTTCCACAGAAGAATAAGTGAAAGATCAATTTAATTAATAAAAAAGATCAGCAGCTCAAATTCAACCAACAGGGCTTCTTCCAAACCTGTTCCATCACATTAACCCTCCTCAAAATTATTACTACTTTAGAATTATTTCTTCCAATTTTATGGCAATATCATAGACTTCACAGAACTGTGTGACCTTCACGTTTGCTTTTCTGAAAGTGTAATTGCTTGCTAAATCCTAGATCTGACACACTGTCACAGTGCATCTTAGTCGTAAACCTGAAATATGCAAGCTTGCCAATTTTTGCTGCTGTATGGAGATAGAACAGGATGTGAGAACTACTTTTGCCTGTAATTAAGGGGAACCGTGGGATTTGGAATTATTATTCCCTTTATGGTCAGGACACTGCTAGACCTTGCTTCAATCCTGAGGGGAGTCTAATCCCTTTTAGGAGTCATCCCATCCATCTGGTGTGAGAAGCAGACCCTAGCCCCAGCAAGGAAAGGAAGTACATTATGTGAGTGGTGATGTCAACCTCTAATTATAGTGGCAATGACAATTAGAATAGTTGACAGTCTTCCCCGGCTGATGTGGCTCAGTGGATTGAGTACCAGCCTGAGAACAAAAGGGTTGCTGGTTCGATACCCAGCCAGGGCACAGGCCCGGGTTACCAGCCAGGTCCCCAGTAGGGGGCGCACAAGAGGCAACCACACATTGATGTTTCTCTCCCTCTCTTTTCCCTCCCTTCCCTTCTCTATAAATAAATATTAAAATCTTTTAAACATTTTAAAAAAGAATAGTTGACAATCCTGTGCATTAGAAGAGTACTTTTGCAGTATTATTGTGATTTTCTATACATAATTTATTTTGTCCATATCTACTATTACTGATAACTTTGGTATTATCACGAATATTATTATATTAAACTTAAGTAATTACAAAATCCAATCACAAACATATTGATAGTAAAAAAATTGTGGTGGAACTGGGCTTTATTAGGTTATCTCTTCTATCATATTCACTCTTTAAATATGTCTTATGGCCCTGGCTAGTGTGGCTCAGTGGACTTAGTGCTGGTCTGCTAACCAAAGTATTGCCAATTCCCATTCAGGGCACATGCTGGGGTTGCAGGCCAGGCCCCCAGCAGGGCAACCACACATTGATGTTATCTACCTCTCTTTCTCCCTCCCTCCCCCTCTCTCTAAAAATAAATAAATGAAATCTTTAAAAAAATATTTCTAATGGTTACTGCTACCAATATTTTTGTTTTGTTACTTTCCAAGGAAATAAACACAAGTTATAAAAGCAGTAGAAGGATGAAAGTGGAAGGTCCCTCTCTCTGGTGAATATAGCAACTGGAATTTGTTTATTAAATTATCTTTACAAACAGGAATTGGAATTTAAGAAGAGGGAAGTGAGGGTAGTTAAATATGAGGAGGCATTCAGGGACGGGGTGTGTCATGGGAGAAGAATGCGAGGGCACTGCTGTCCGGGGGAGGGCAAAGACACGGAGCAACAAGCATGCCTCACCAACAGCAGCGTGGGCTGAGATTGACCCTTGTTAGAAGCATGTCAATCCAGACAGGAAATATTTCCATCAAACCTGGAGTATTTACAGGAGGGGTGGTGTCATGAGGGTTTGGAGAGCTGAGATCTGTTTCACTTCGTGGCTGCGAGGTTGTGAGCAAAATACCTCCTTTCCTTCGATTTCACTGACATAATATGGCAGATAATGATGACTGACATGGCAATCAAGGGGCTATGTGAAAGTAGTCGGGGAAATTCTTTTATAAAGGAGTCAGCTTTTGTCATAGTAAGGGATTTGGGGACCTTTTTAATTTGTTAAAATTTTTTAAAAAATTTTATTTATTTTTGGAGAGAGAAGAAAAGAGGGAGAAATAGAGTGAGAGAAACATCTATGTGAGAGAGAAACATGGATCGGTTGCCTCTGGCATGTGCCTGACAAGGGACGAACCTCCGACCTAGGCATGCGCCCAGATGGGAAATCAAACTGGCGACCATTCAGTTTTCAGAACAACACTCAACCAACTGAGCCACTCTGGTCAGGGAAACTTGTGGAACATTTTATTTACATACGAGGCTATATACCATTCATATTTAGCTCAAACAAGAAAACTGAATCAGAGGAGTTAATTTCGAGACTCATTCTGCAGCCCGTGCCTATGCCAAGTCATAGGTGGCATATCTGAAAGTGTGCCCTGTGGCAGCTAGCTTAGTGTGGCTTAAATGTGGCTGAAGATGTTGGAGCGGAAAGCGCCAATGCAAAGAGATAGAAGGAAATGCCCATGACCCGAGTCTGCAGTCTCTTTTTTGAAGTGTCACCGTGGCTAATTCTAATTCCTAACTATTACGATCAATTCTTGTCATTTGGTTGAAGAGAAATTGAAAGCAAAGAAACATATTTTTATCTGTTCAAAAGGAAAGGTATTTGAAAGAAATCAGCAATGTTGTAAAAATTGTAACTGGAACTAGGCAAACGGTGCCATTGCTTCTAATCTGCCCCTAGTTAGAGAAAATGGATATGGAAATGTGTGCAGGTATGTGCAGAGCCACCTGACACTAATCACATAAAATAGAATGAATGAGCACAGGTATTTAGGGAAGAAACAAAAAGCAGGATGAATTCTCAAAGGAAACTCTGGTGGGGATGAGATCCAGTTATCTGTGGGAAGCATACAGTCAGCTGAGAATTACTGTATTATATCGTTCCCTCCCTCCTTACTGATAATATTTGTAATAAACAAAAATACTATATTTCAATCCTAATATTCATGCATGTTTCACTAAAGAATTATACTAGTGAAGAGTGAATTCAGACTCTATCTCTAGTTCATATTACTCAAAAACCACACACATACACAAACACACATATGTATATATATATATATGTATATTTTGCTATCCACATCCTCAAAGAGAAAAAAGTCTTCCTAAAATGTCCACCCACTATCCATGAAAGGTGTGAGAAAAAAAATGTAAAAGTAAGTCTCATTTTCCACTTGTTGGGGGAAGAAATTGAATGCTAAGATACTGGATTATTTATCAATATTTGTATCACAGGCTACCTTTATCAGAAACCAGTGTAAGTACCAGACCATTCCAGCAAGTGGCCTGCAGCCTTACAAAATTGGTTCTTGGTACAATGCCCTAGTTCCAAATTTCTGAATTCAAGGGACACCTGCAATTGCTGCCAAGTAGATTATTATCTGAGAAAAAGGCACAAGTTAGGTCATCAGATCTTTTCTGACATATCCTCTATCTTTGCATTAGATAATATATTTCAGTTAATACATTCTTTCATTCAGCATCACTTATAGTTCAATAAATAGTTTAAGCATCAAAGATAGATCAAGGACAAGACAGAAAATGACCCTGTCCATGTCAACCTTATGTTCTGGTGGGAGAGACATAAGCATATACACAGGTGCATGTCAGACTAACTGCTATAAAAAAAATGAAGTAGGCCCTTGGGTGTGATGACAGGTCTACTTCTAGACAGGGTGAAAGGGAAATTTTTCTTGAGCAGAGAGGCCTGAGAGAAATGAGATGATCAGCCATGTAAGGAACACAGGCAAAGAAAACAGCAAGTGAAAGTTTCTGAGTTGGAAGTAAGCTTGCCGTGTTCAAAGAACCACAAAAAGCCAAAGGGAGCGGAGTTACTAAGCAAGGTAAATAATATAAGGGGGTGATTTAGAAAGACATGCCAGAGCCAGGCCACATAGGCGAATCATTTTCAATTCTGGGGACCTGTAAGAAAATGAATACTCAGGCCCTTCCCCCAGAGACCCCGCTTTGTTTGGTCCTGTAGGTCTATCAGAGCAGTTCAAGTGATCCTCAGGTAAACGCAGGTTTGAGAAAAATTCAGTCAGGATATGTAGGCCAACCCCCCGCCCTAAATGTGGCAAAACCCTGTAGCTTTTGATTGTGACAGGGAAAATAGCTGATTCATCTGTCGACTGTAACATTTTGGAAGGGTTGGCAAAAGTGAAAACTCAAAGGAATCCTGGAAGTGGTTGAACTTACTTTTCACAACACATTGTTTAGAAAGCAGGAAACAAAACAAAACAAAAAATTGCACCATGGACCACTATGTTTGTTGGAAGTGTGGGCAGATGAAATGTGTTTCTCAAAATATTGGCTGATCGTATGTTTCAATTTTATCTTTTTCAGCTTTCATTTAAACGGAATGACTTGTTATGCATTGATGATAACTCTGCTTCTCCAGACATTATTTGAACTTTTTAAAGAATAAATTGATAATTATAATTTTGGCATTATTTTTTAAAATTAATTACATGCTCATTCATACTAGCATAATATAAAAACCATGAATTCATGTGTGCAGCTTCATTCAACAGCCTTGGAGAGGTATTGGTAAATAAGACACAGTTTTCCTGTTATATTTTATAATGGTCAAATTATTGTGAGAAATGTACTGATGTAAAGACAAGTGTAAAAGATCATAGAGCATAAAGTGAAAGATTACTTCCTCAAGAAATATATAACTTTTAACACTTAAAAATCCGTATTAGGTTTCTCAGAGAAAAAACTACCAGTAGGATGTGTGTGTGTGTGTGTGTGTGTGCATGTGTGTATGGAGAGAGAGAAAAAGAGAGAGTAATATGTTATATATCTGTTATATGTATATAAGAGTATAACCATATTAATACTATAATATTATATAATAGTATACAGCGAGGTCTGTCCAGAAAAAGTTCAGCCATTGTTAACATAAGGAGAATGGTTTGCACAACATTAATGTCACTTGGCAGCCAAGGAGAGCAGACTGGAATGCACATGCATGAACAGTGACGACTTCATTGTACTAGTGAGTGGGGGCAATAGATGCCATTGAGTGAGCTTGTGTATTGCGTGGCTATCACATTCAAAATGACTGAGCAAGTAGAACAATGAATCTGTATCAAGTTTTGCATTAAGCTTGAACATTCCTCTGCAGAAACTGTTCAGATGATTCAGAAGGCCACAGCTATGGGCAACGGGTGATTGGCAGCTTTGTCACAACAATGCACCCACCCATGTGTCAGGTCTAGTGCAGAGCTTTTTGATGAAACATCAAATCGCCCAGGTGACTCAGTCCCTCTGCATGTCAGGTTTGGTTCCCTGTGACTTCTGTCTTTTCCCAAAACTAAAATCACCTTTGAAAGGGAAGAGGTTTCAGACCTCTTCATCAGTGAGATTCAAGGAAATTTGATGGGACAGCTGATGGTGATTCCAACAAAGGATTTTGCAGAGTGTTTTGAACAGTGGAAGAGATGCTGGGAGAACTGTGTGAGGTCCCAAGGTACCTGCTTTGAAGGGGACTGAAACATCATTGTCCTATGTACAATGCTTCTTGCATCTTGTATTTTCTTCAATAAATGTCTCTATTTTTCACATCACATGGCTGGATACTTTCTGGACAGACCTCATATGTCTTATATGTATATGCAACATATGATTGGGGCAGAAGTAGGTTTACAGTTGTGAATACATAAACAGAGTTTATCATTATAGTGATTTCGATATGAGCGACTGTCAACCTAATTTTGCCCCACCCTGTATATATATTTATTTGTATTTTGTTTCAGAATTAGGAGAAAAAAATTGCCCCAGTTGGGAATCCCTGGCCTAGAGAGATACCTGAGCCTGCAGGGATTTTTGTTGCAGGAGAGCGTTGAGCCTGGACTGGATTATTATAAAACCCACTGCTTTACAGCAACTTGTTAGTAAATTTATTTTTTCTACAGAGAGACATTACCTCATTCCTCAAGGTTGCTCTTCACAAATGCAAGGATGGAACATACAAAACTGTCTGGGCCTTGAACTCAGAGTATAACCAGCAAGACAGGGTGAGGTATAAGAGACTCATGGACAAGCATCTGCCAACAGCCACGCAGAATTTCATTTATTATTAAACATTCAATGAGAAAATAAAACCAATATGTGGTCCCCTACAATCTGCATTTAAGTTCTCAAATTTAATGCCCCAGATCCACTGTTTCAATTTTTAGTTGTGTGTGTGTGTGTGTGTGTTCTCAGAAAGGAAAGCCTCATTTAGACTTAATCTGGATGACATCATCACCTCAGCATCTCGGGCTTCTTTCCTGTGTAGCGAACTGAGCCAGTTTAGCACTCCTGAATGCTTACATTGAATAACAGGTAGCCTACAAAGTGGAACTAGTAAATGTGTCTCAATCGTTGATTATTTTCCTAGGCAGTTGAGACATCTCACTGTCATATGTACTGGTTGTCATTAGAAAAGAATCGTCCCTTGAAGGTTGTGGTTGATAGTGTTCTCTTCAAATTGCAGATCCACGTGATCAAGACTGAAAAATGCAGTAAATTTACTTTACTTCACTTTAACTTACCAGGTCTCACAGACAGGAGCAGATAAGTTACCACATTAGTGGCATGAAACCTTCAAGGCCCACACCACTGGCCAGGACTGAGGCAGAGACTTATACTTTTGTTGGCAGATAGGAAGGAAGCAGAGGCAAGGGGAGCTTCTCAGAGTATTCATTCATAAGAAATTCACTTGGACTCATTAACTCTCTCAGTGAATCGTATTCTTCTTTCTTCTTGTGGATTCATAAATTTAAAACTTTATTTTTGGCAGCTCTGGTCTACAGATCCCAAATATGGTTCTTTTCTCCTACAAATGTCTGTCATCAACCTTTAAAACCTTTAAAATTTCATCTTCTATTTTTATCCTAATTTCTTTGTGTGCAGGGCTCAAATGAATAAGAGCTCAAGGCAGAACATGCTCTGCCATCAAAATGATACTTTAAGTTCTGTCCACTAATCAGTGACCTTCCTGTCCAATCTCCCATAGCTAAGGAAACTACACATTGTGATTCTCAGAGGTTTAAAAGTATGTTTCCCCATTGATTTATATCTACTTATAGTTTTAAAAATACTACTGGCTTTTTGGATCAAATAATTATTTGTGAATACATTTAATTTTATTATTTTAATTTCTTTTGTTATCTATATGTGCACCTATGCATCCTATTTATTACCCATCTGTCTACTAATATTTTCAGGCCCACTTATCCTATCTGATCCAGAATTAACTAGAAATTGACTAATTTTTTAAAAGCAGGTAGGTGTTAAGACATCTCTATTCCTTGGTTAAAAATAAATAAATTTCTAGCCTAGACATTCATCTTAGGATCTAAAGCTTTCAACTTCTTTTCCTACAGTTTTTCCTCTGTCTTTTTAAACTAGATAGATTAGGCGATAGATAGATAGATGATAGAAAGAAAAAATAGATGATAGATTGTTTTCCCCTACTATTACTGTTCTCATGCTGACATTATCAGTTTCTTTCTCAGCATTAGTTTTTGTAAAACTTTCTTTGAACTCACTCTGGACCTCATCTCAAGCAGCTCACTTATTTCCTGCACAATCAAGACATATTTACTTAAGCCCCTCCACCATTTCAATGCCTCCTCTTTATGCAAATATTTCAGGCTACTTTCCCAAAGCAAACTGTTTTGTATTCCTGACTTATCGGACTTGCTCTTTTGCAATCTAGGATGAAATTAGGGCCTTGGGAACATTAGGGTGTCTCAGGCACATGTCATGTTGACTGCTCTTATTTCTATCTTTTATCATTGTTAATTTCCCCTTTGATCAATCTCCTGAATTAAGAATTTAGTTTTTTTAGGTCTCCTCTTCATTCTTCCCATTTTTTTTAGAGAGAAGACAGTCCCAGCTGAAATAACAAGCAAGGTTCAATCAATTCTGTCCTATGTCTGAGGCATCCTGCGCCTTTGCAGCCTGAGCATATGTTAAATGTCTTGCACTTTTGTTCTGTGTGTAGTTTCTGATGACTCAGGAAAGAAGGTAGGAAGAAGGAAGATCTGGCAAATAAAAGAGAGGGAGTGAGGGGCTTCTACAAGGGACTGGGATTTATTTCCTCTGAAAAATACTTGAATTTAAGTAAATGCGTCATGCCAGCACAACCATTAAGCCAGACTTGGCAGGGACCCTCCCCCTGCGTGGAGGCTGATACCTTCACTGTCAGGCAGAACCAGTTCTTACTGAGGTGCCTCGGGGCAGTTCTATGGGCCAGTGCTTCTCTTTCATGTGTCAACAACCATGAGTCTGCGTATCCTTTGTCGCACTTTAAAGTGAGATTAAGTTAACTCCAGTTCAGAGGAAAGCTTTCTAAGGGAGAAAATTCAGCCTACTGCCTTGGTGTAGATAAATGGATGCTAAACTTTCTTAAAAGTAAAAGTGGTGGTAACTATATGTAGATTATAGTTCAGACGTTCATGTGAAACAAGTGTCACCAGGGCCTGAAACTTTTTTTTCTATGAGGTGGAAGGGTAAAAAAAAAAAAAATTCTGTATCCAATAATTTTTCTCCAGATGACCCCGATACCTGTATGAGCACAGAGCTTACTGAGGGAAGGAACCAGAGGAAAGACCTGTTCATTTCTCCTCACTGAGGATATGCTCGGTCATTGTCCTGAACACCGTCTCAAATCCCTGCTGCTCTCATTTTGAAAAGATCATGTCTCCATAGAGAGCTGGGCTGACCTTTCCATAAAGAGGCCCCGGAGTCACCAGTGATCAGGACAGTTCATTTATTTGTGCCTTCTGTTATGCCTGTTATATCGTACTGGTTTTGACAATGAAAACCTGTAGTGTTTTCTCAAAAAATATTTTAAAAAATTCTTTCATTTGGCCTGAGAGTTTCATGTTTCGGTTTGAGATTTTATGTAACTATATGCCTTTTGAACTATTATCCTGTTATTATTAAGTGAAGAAATAGTCTCTCCCCTATTTCCTCATGGTTGAGCTCACTGTGAAGCACCTTCATGGTGACAGGCAATGGAGAGTATCATGCTGAAGTTGGAAGGCTTATCTTTATTTATCAGATCTTGGAAGTGAGCAGAGTAATACCAGCCTAGGTTCTCTTACCCCAATAATGTTACTACCATAATCATCTAAACTACTCCTACATGTGCCCCCCCTACTCAGAACAAGTGGCAGGAATATCTGAAGTACTCTTGTTACGGAAAAATGAAACGACCAGACACCGAGGGGTTAGGAGCACAATCTTTATTTACGTGCTTGGGCCCAGAGGAGACAAACTCCAAATTCTGAGCCCAGAACAATAGCCCCGCATTCCCTTTATGCCGGGCTAAGTGGGGTAGGAGTCTTGGGAGGCGTGGTATAGATTTGTCGCGAAAAGGGTTTACAGAGGTGAAAGAGAAGCATTTACATCATAAGTCAGGGCAATTGGCGTGAAAAGGGCTTACAGAGGTGGGAGAGAAACATTTACATTATAAGTCAGGGCAATTAGCATTTCATCTCTGGTATCAGGTTTGATTCCCTCTACATTACCACCCTTCTCTTTTCTTTCTTCTTCATATCCCTATTTCTCTCCTTTTCTTCTGCTGTCTCAGAGAGTAATTGTGAAATGAATATATTTCATAAAGTTAAAATGTTTTGTAATCTAAAAATCAAATCAATGATGGTGTTTAAATATCACGGCGGTTTCCCCTCACTGCGACTGTTATCCTTCTGATTTCTTCATTGATTTTCTTGTCCTTTACTTCCCATCAATCTACCCAGTTTCCCTGGGAAATCTCGATTTCTATAGTGGCCTTTCTTTTTACTTTTTTTCTTCTAATTTTATCCTTATCCCAAAGGCCTCTTGTTCGAGTAGACATATGCTATGTAAATAAGAATGGAAATTATGAAAAAATGGCAGAATTGGTAATGTGGTCTTTTATCTTCCTTTAGAAGCTGACAGTTCTAGAAAATGCAGGGTAGAAATAGACTATACATATATAAAAAAGAAATATTTAAAATGTCAACAAAATCAATGTAAGTACAAACTGAGCTCTATTTGGAGAAAAATAAATAAAACCCAGAAATAATTGAACCTGATTATTCTGCTTCTAGAGTTCCTGATAATACAAACACTTCTTTCCTGGTAACTACCATTACATTTGTACATAAAACCTAACCATTCTTTAAAAAGGAGTTTAAATTTGGTTTTATTTAAATGTACTTTTCTGACTCAGCTGCAAAATCAATTCTATTTGCATTAATAGATCCAGTCCCTGGAATTCAAGAAAAGAAAATAATTATGTTTGGTGCTTCTGTGTACTTGTGTACTCATATGAAGCTGTGTAATTTAAGAATTGGGACTTCGGGAATGAATCCAGATACAGACATTTAAAAAAACACAGAAATAAAAACTCTTTAACATATTGTTTTTGACACACAGCATTCTACTGCATAGCATGTCTTATATTGGATTGCATGTGTATTTTGCACATATATTTCTTTTAGCTTACTGGCTCAAAGGGAGCTGACATCCTTAACCACTGCCACCCAAATGATTCAAGAGAATCCAAAATTCAGATGGTGACTGTAACTTTTGAGGTATCAACTTTTTAAAATTTAAAAACCCTTCTTTATTCACAATCAGTGAATGAGGGAAGCTCCCCAGAAAGAAGTTTCACTTGACCCCTTGAAAGGCAGTCCCATTAATTTCAAGCATGAATGGGGCTTACTCTTGCACTCAGGCAGAATAAGCAGTAAGGCTCCCTGCCCAAGGGAGAATAGGGATCGCTCCGTAGGCCCCGCTTTTACATTTCGCCTGCTTAATGGAGAACATCCGTGCAAATGTAGCGCTCAATGAATGTTCAGAAACACATTTCTAATCTGATGGCTGCAATCCAAAATAAAAAAATAAAAATTAAAAAAAATTGCTGTAAAATTCAGTGTGTGAAGTTGTCATGATTTTAAATGTCCCTTTCTTGGTTACTACCTAGTGAATGCAGTAAGTTTTTCTTTCTTTTTCTTTTTCTTTTTTTTTTTTATACAAGGAACTGTATCACACATGAGAGTAGGACTATGATGATTTTAAACTCATAGACAGCATCAGAAGCAGTGACAATGAAATTCTATTTAAAGTGAAAAAGAATGGTGGAGTGACAAGGGGTGGCCATATGCGACCAAGTGTATAAAAGCAACGAAATACCAAAATAATATATTTTCTTAAATTTGCATCATTACCTGTAAACATTCTCCTTGGTCTCTTCATTGGGTGATAGTTGCAGGGTTTGATGGCCCTACCTAAACTCCAGATGGTCAGCTCTAGTGTTCTAAACAACAACCACCTACCAGGATTTGGCCTAGAAAATCTTTGTTATTATTTTATATCATCTATATTATTAATATAATATTTTATCAATGACATTAGTTTTGAAAGATTCAAGGAACAAAGAACAAAATAACTTGAGAAGAGTGTGCCAGTGAAGATAATATGAAAACTTGGACGAGATAAGCATGGTGAGAGCCAAGAGTATGAGTAGCAAAGTGTATTTTCTGAAGAAGGATAGTTTTCCCTTTGAAGGAAGTCCCTCAAACAGAGAAAGAGACACATATCCAGTGTTGTTACTTCACCTGTTTGAGCTTTCGTGAAGTTTAATTGGAGGGGGCAGAAAAAATCCCCCAACTTGTGTCATTCCTTGTTAAAGAAACACCTCTAGTTTTTAAGGCATTTACTCTTTCATCATTACTAGCTTTTTTTAACAGAGGGTTTTTTTTGGTCTGTCTCTGAACTTTCCTTGTATGAAATGTACACACACAAACACAAATACACAAGAAAACATTTATATTTCTCTAACCACATGTGTTCTTATCATGTTCATTTTCCAGTGAAATAATGACGTTGCATCCCACAGAAGATACAGGCATCAAGAGCTGCACTGTCCAGTCCGCTGCTTGGCTTGCTGAAGGTCAAAGTATGGTGACCCTGTGGAGGAAAGCCCTCTAGTGGGAGCAGATAGTCCTGTCAGGAACAGCAAAAATAGCACTAGCATCCCTCCCAGGGCCTTTGTGATTGTTCTGTGCTGGGAGGGGCTAATCAGTAGAGCACATCTCTGAGGAAGTTAAACCAGCTTTGGCTGGTTCACTTGTGCCAGCATGCAGAATAAGATGGTAATGCCCGTGATGAGTTTCTTTTAAGTGATTATTTTTTGCAGCAGTCTTTTATAAATGGTTGTTGCATTAAAGAGTGAATGAAACTTCCCTGAAGAACACACTCCACTGTGCCTTTAGTGTCTTTGCTGACATATCTGTGAAGACGAATGGATCCTAAAGAGCTAGTTGCAAACTAAGTGGGTCATATTTGTCTCCCAGGAATGTTTTATATGCTGCAAAATGTGACAAAGGCCATTACAGAGATTATATTTCCCAGCAATGAATCCACTGTCCATCCTCCGCTATTCCAAACATTCAGACAATTGCTATGGAATTAGCCATGAGCCAGAAAGCAAGCACTCATTGACTTGCTGCCTGGATAAATTTCACTAAAGAGAGGGGAATGACAGTAAATTTTCCAAGTGGAAGATGGACATTAAAATATATATTTAAAAAATAACTTTCTAAATCTCAATCATTCAAAGCTTAAAAACATGTTTTCAGAGTTTATATTGATGATCAAACATAAGATTTTGATAATCAAGTAAATAAAAAAATTTTGATTCCTCAAAATATATGATTACTTTTCTCCTAAAATAAGCACCCGTGCTACCTATCTTTACAGATGTTAAATTAGTCAAGTCAAAGCAATTAAAACCCTTCTGCAATTTATTGAGAATTTCTAAGCTGGGAACAGAATCCCTGGTCCTGAGGACATTTTGATAGTAAAATGAGATCACACACAGGCAGTAACAGTGTACAATCTAGTAGTAGAGTATGTGATGCATTTCTGAAAGCATTCACAGTCACTTACCAAAGGCAATCACTACCAGTATTTTTGAGA
The DNA here is from genome assembly GCA_004026545.1 of Mormoops blainvillei. Classification (NCBI taxonomy): domain Eukaryota; kingdom Metazoa; phylum Chordata; class Mammalia; order Chiroptera; family Mormoopidae; genus Mormoops; species Mormoops blainvillei. The sequence goes on from PVJD01004391.1 coordinate 28,561, forward strand.
AGTCCATTTCAAGGTCATTGTTAAAGGACGAATTTGACAAGTGCGAAATTGTGCTGTGCTTTTAAGATGACTGGCTGCAGTAAAAACATATGTGCTACTGATTGAAGCTACATCAGACCCAGGCATGAACACCGCTCTTGGTCCAACATGCCTGCCAGTTCTGACTGGTTTCTCCCATTCTGTGTCTATGTTCCCAAACTTCTCAGTGTTTTTGGCATTTTCTGAATCATGAATTTTAACATCTCTACAATTTTGTCCTCTACATCTCTTTTACTTTAAAGTCAAGTCATTTTACTGTACACCTCTATTAAGCCCTATTTCTCAGATCTTGACCAGAATCTCCTATTTCGCCTTCATTGACCTTTGGTATCATGTTTATGTGCTCCCGGAGCACGGCCACGTTGTGCCAATGGAAGGAAATGTTAAATGGAAACCTCAGGCTCCTGTGCGCTCCTTCGTTAGTGGAAAACTCGGAATGCATTTCTTCTACCTGGATCCCAAATCACTTACGGCAGTGCTGCGTAGCAGATACTTAGGAACAATATGGTTTCTTGTAATGTGCGTTTCCCTCACACTTAAAAGAAGAGGTATGCGTGTGCGTGTGTGTGTGTGTAACATGAGTATAATATTTAGATATTCACCTTCATTACACAGTTTGGTTAGTTATTATAAGTAACTGAGAAAAAATTAATAATCAGGGCTTGTCGTGAGTAGTAAGGAAAAACCTAGCTTCCAGCAACCCAATCAGGAACAAAGACCAATTGACTGAATTGATTTGGAACAAAGCTAAACTCTGAAAGTAAGGTCAGAAGCTTGGGAGAGCAGAGTCAAGTTGATTATTCAGATCTTGAATATGTAAGATCACTGTCGGAAAGAACATTAACAATATTACAAAGTATATAGAGAAGAACTAGATGAATTATGTTTTAGCCAAGAACTCTGAAGGTCTTAAACTGGGGGACTGGGGAAAGAAAACTGAAAAAATATAACTAGAATTTCTCCTACTATAAAAGGATGTAGCATTTGTCTTTCTTTACCTGGCTTATTTCACTTAGCATAATATTCTCCAGTCCATTCATGTTGTTGCAAAAGGTAAGATTTCATTCTTTTTTTCAGGGCTGAGCAGTACTCCATATGTAAATATATGTGGAATCTAATGAAAAGAATAAGTTAACAAACAAAATTGAAATAAACTCAAAGATACGGAGAATGGAATGACAGCTGTCAGAGGGGTGGGGGGTTGAGGTGTGAAAAAGGTGAAGGGATGAAGGGATTAAGCCAAAAAAAAAAAAATCATTGGCACAGACAACACCATGGTGATTACCAGAGAGAAAGAGGGATGAGTGAGGTAGAAGAGGGAAGACAGGAGATAAATGGTGATGGACGAGACTTAACTTCAGGTGTTGACACACACAATACAATATATAGGTGATATATTATTGAATTGTACACCCAAAACCTATATAATTTTATTAACCAATGTCACCCCAATAAATTCAATTTAAAAATATATATAGAGAAAAGATATAGCAGAAAAAAGACACAAGTTTTCATATTTCATATTATGCTTTGTATTATGTTAAAATGATTGATGTGGAATCTCCTAGTTTATAATGTGATTATGTTACCACCCATTAGGTCACTTAATCTTACTGAGCACATACTGCAGCTTCTTGGAAGGAAATCCACGAGAATATGAAATATGTGCCCCCTACAAGTCAGGATTACATGAAGACGTTCAACTTTATTTTATCTCATAAAAAATTAGGATGTGGCTTCTCTGAACAGGCAACAAACAGTCTCAAACATTTTGTTCCGGAGTGCCCAGTTTCACCAGTTGGTGAAAGAGAGATTAAGCTTCCAACAGTCGTTACTTCAGAGGATTCCCACCGGCATCTTGCTTTAGTGTTTTCTGTACATTCATATGAGAGAAGCCTGCTTTACATTTTATTTATAGTCTCTCTGATGGAGGAGAAATCTCTCCTTTTTCTAAGCTTCCATGTTGTATTTATAGTCATCTGCTTAGTTTAACTCTGGAGTAGAAGTGATGTCTTTAAGAGAACATAATTATATATGATTATATAATCTTAGGAATTCCTAACATTGTTGAGTTATTGGAATCACATTTGATTCCTCTTTTGTGGATATTTTTCTCCATCAGGAGTCTACCATTAAAGGTGCTTTGACTTCAATTTAAAATTTAATTTCTTGCTGGAATCTGGGGAAGACCCCATGGGTTGTTTTACCATTTAAGCTACCCTTAGTCACTTATAATGCACAATAATTGAAAGATATGGAAATTAGTGCTTATAGGAGTCAAAATAGTCTTTGTTGTACTTGCTCCTTCTGTGGTTGTGAGGGAGAGACACTCATTGCAACTTATACATTTAATCAAAAGAAGAACACTGTAGGGAAAATTGCTATAAAGTGTGTGAATATTCAAAGCGAGCTACTATGTACAAAGGTAACTGCTTATTTGCATTAAGTGTGTTAAACCCCAACCTCCAACTGATAAGTTCATTTAAGGGGTTGGGAAATAAGTGCAATGCAAGATATTTAAATAGTTTTGTGTTCAGGGACACAGGAAAAACTTGGCCTTCAGTTTGGCTGAAGCAGACCAATCTCACCTTAACTTTGTTATCTTGAACACATCATTTTCCTCAGTTTTCTTCTCTTTACCTGTAAAATCAGAATTTTAGCTCTGTATATTTTGTAGTATGTGACAGGTGCTCAATGAAAGATAATCACGTTTGGAAGCATCACAATGGGGAGAGCCGGGGGGTAAACAAGGCACCACACACTGGTGCAAATTCGCACATTAACTACGAACTATTATCTGTACTTAAACCCTTGAAGTCTCCAAATTGCCCCTCCACAGACAAGAAGTGTAATTCTCGTTTTCTATAGTTTCAATTAGAAAAAATATTCTACACCTGGAGAGTTCTTAAAAAAAAAAACTATTTCATAGTTCCAGAGGAACCATGCAAAGCAACAAAATAGTAAATCATTTGAGAATCAAGGCAAGAACTCAATTGCTAAAATTAAGGCATTCGATGTTTTTTACTTAATCACAAGAAACAGAAAAATCACTATTATTATCATCATCTGATAATTTAGAAAATGTGTTCTCTACTAGACATTGTGTTAAAAATCCTGCACACTCACATCAAGAGGTAGACACTAGTAACATCTCTGTTTTATAGACGTAACCTTTAAGATGCAGTCCTCAGAACAGAAACCCTCTAGATATGTTGAATAAATAAATGATAAAAATGTTCACTAAATAACTATTCTTGTTAGAAACATTACTAAGTACTATACAGTTTGAAGTTGAGAAGCACTTAATACCAGGGTTCTATATAAGATTGGAAACAGCAATAATACTGATTTGATTTTATGTTGTTGGTCGGTGTCATTACTAGAACTGGAACTAAATCAACCCTGAACGGGTGCCGGACTCGGACCTCTGTGTGCACAGGGAGAGAATAGCCAAGGACTGAAGATGACAACCATCAAGGACTCTGGATCCAACTGCACTCAGTTCCACCCAAAATAGAGACTTTGATGAGTTGACAGGAGTGTTCCTGTCCCACATTTGAAACATTTAGACATGCTGATTCCTGGGCCCCACACCGAAGCACAAAGGCAGGGTGTCAGGAGGCCAATCCGTGCCTGTCAGCCAGAGCTGGGAACAGGTGGGATTCTTACCAGCCCTGTGGATAAAGGGAAAGGTTAAAGTTTTCTTTCTTTCTGTCCCATGCCTAGAGAACAGACTTCTATTGGATTTGCTGAGTAAATAAATGAGGAAGTGAATTAGTTCATCAAATATTTCTGACAGATTTCCTAAATTAATATTTTCATTTTTCATGTCTAAACTTAAACATACTCACTGGCTTCCTATAATCACTCTGATTAATTTTCTAATCTGCCCAACTCAGTTCAGTCACCTTAGTGCCCACAGTCTCCTAACTCTTTCTCTTTAGTTAGTATGCCATGGGCAAATAATAATGAAAGGTACCATTCATTGATCTTTGTAATTATTTGAGGCAATTTAAAACCTAGATACTACATACAGGTTCTTACAGTCTCATTTCCTATTTACAACCAATGTACATACAGCCTACAGATACCAAAATATTTAGACACAGACACACAGCTTTACAGCTTCTCATCCAAGGCTTTTGCTCATGCTGGTTCCTCTGTTAGCCTCCAGTTGCTAATGAGACAGGCGTCCATGAGTCCAGTACATGAGAGCTAGAAGGAGCTGACCTCATTGCCTTTATCAGCCTTGATCATTCTTGCATCATTTGGGCAGACATCATTGACCACAGTCTAGAAGGAAATCTTCTGTACTCATAAAAGACATCACATTCCATGATGAACATTTTAAATCACACCACTGAATAAACAATATTTAACAGGCATTTATTAGTTCTGTTTTCTGGGTTACCTCCTAGTCTAGCTGAGCAATACCATTTTAGGAATTTATTTAAAAATGGGAAATGTGACTTAAGTTACACATTTATAATGCTTCATCTCCAGGAATGCTGCTGTATTTGACAGGCTGGATTGTTCCTTTCTCTTTAGCCTTTGATTGTAAGAAACATGATCAAGGATCTTTACTTACATGAAAACACTACAACAGAAACTTTCTTTATATGAGATTAATGGGATAGATATCACAGTGGAGAGAAAATGCAGGGATAAAATAACTTGGCATAGCATCTGAATCCATATATGTTTCCTACATATCCTACATTAGTTTGTGGGATAAAAGCACTGTGGTTTACAGATGATGATGGTGATGATGATGACTACCATAACCATTGTTTTTGGCTCCTGAACTAGACTCTTTTAAGTCAAGTCTCAATATAATTATATATTCTATAATATAAATTGTATTGCCAGTTGGAAAGTTTACTAATAGAAGTTAGTTCATTTAACTAATATTGCCAAACTGCTCAACTATGACCCCACAATTTGATTCAAGTAAGTGGTACTACTCTTACCTGAATGATCTACTCATATATTGAATGCTCCACTTTTCTGTGGATAGAAAATATAACAATATTTTAGTCTAGAAGGCTCCATAGTTTCTAACCATAAATAACTGGAAATTTAATGTCATTTGATATTAATTGATTCTAAAATCTAGTTAACTTACTAGGAAGATATTTCAAAATACTGTATCAACTAAAAAAAAAACTAGTGACAAACAATTAAAAAATGGCTATATAGAGATTGTTTGCAATGTCTTTGTAATTATGAACATTTCTTGGTTTGGCTTAAATCTTTATTTAGGTGTGTAATTTAGACAAACTTCCTTCAGCTCTCTAAAAATAATAAAAGGCAAAATATGAGTTAGTTTAAGGAGAAGGTCTCCAACAAAACAAGTGTCTTAAAGAGAAGAACATGACATAATTATGCTCTGATTATCTTTAAAAAGTGAAAAAAAATCCCACTACCGTCATGTACAGTCAGAATAAAGTGGGTGGAAAAGAGGACTTCATATGCCTGCTTTCCTTTGCTCACACTCAGGCACTAGGTACCTCAGAGATATGGATGGGCAGCCTGTGGTCCTGGATCCACAAAAGGACAGATGCACAAACAATAGAATAGAGTAGAACCCTGACCACTGGCTTCACAAAAGAATTTGCCATTAAGTAAGGAGAAACAACTAAAATATAAGCTTTCTGGGAAAGGGAGGGTTTTTTTCTTTTTTTCCTTATTTGTCATCTGCTAGATCCCCAGTGCTAAGAAGAATGTCTAGCATGTTTAAAACAGTAATTGTTTGATAATTGAAAGAGTAAAACAAATAAGCTTAATTGTTACAATACATATTTAAATATTAAGTATACTGTTAAAGATGAAGCAGAAAGTATAATTTCATGAAAAGAAAGTTACCAAGTACATATCATTTTGGGTTTTATTTTTACTTTTATTCTGTAAGTTCAATTATTCTTTCCTGAACACCTATATTCTAATACTATTGATTCAAAGAAATGAGCTCCTACCTCATGTTGTCAAATGTGGCTATCAATGCATTCTGACAAATGAACTGGTTAAAATTGTACTTATACATTGTAGTTTATTTCATCTTACATTAAAATTAACTATTTTCTCACTTAAGTGGTACAGTAATCTACCTTATTCAAATAGAAATCCTCTGAAAATAAATATGTATCAGCAGATTTACTGGCATAAGCAACTCTGACAAAAATGCAAACCCTTATGTGGTTTCTACTACTTGAGGCTGAAATTGTTTAGTAATAAAAAATATGAATTTTTACTTTATATGTGTTAGAATTGGAACTTCCTGATGATGTGGCCTTAGGCAAATAACTTAAAAACACTATATCTCAATATTCTCACATATTAAAAATGTGGATAATATCACCTTAACTATGTTTGTGAAAATTGAATAAGATTATTCATACTTGGCACATTTAAAGACTTCATAAACAAGGTATTATAAAAGCATCATCATCATCAGTATAAAATGATGTATTCAATTACATTGGTTAAGCATCTACCATATATTATTCTTGGTGTTGTAGATACAACTGTGAACAAAACAAATTTTCTTCTCTCGTAGAGCATTTGTTCCTCTAGTAGGAGAAACACAAATGAAAATTAACAAGAACACTATGTATGTAGTGTGTGTGACAGTGTTGTGCACTTTTGTGAAACTAAACAGGAACTACAATCCAGGCTTTAGGAGAGGAAGAGGCTGTCTCAGGTTTAAATGAGAAGGATAAGCAAAGCTTCACCTAGAATGTGATACTTAAATATATGCACCTTCCTAACTTTGTATGAGTATCAAAACATGCAACACTTGTTATAAAGGGGATTCCCTATGCTATTTAATTTTGGTTTGGAAACTGTATGTCCAAAATAAGTTATTATTTACTTCTACAACACATTGGCCATCTTATTTTGCACACACACAAATACACATTATCTGTGTATTTTTATAAAAATTTTTATATATTGTATATGTTTATATATTTATACATTTTGTCTTTATACATCCCTTATATATTTTTACATATTTGTAAATCCATAATTTCATATGTGTCTAATTTTCACAGCACTTTCACAAACATTTTTTATTGTTACATTAGGAAGAAACAATCTGGTCTTACATTTTAACTTAGTTTTTGCTAAATCACGTTGTTCCCTAAAAGTAAGCAGTATCAGCATTTTTCTCTTAGCATTCAGGAAGTTCTAGATATGTAATGGGGCATACGGTAAATACAGGGAGGCCTAGGATTGTTATTACTTGACAAGCAAAATTGCACTGGGCTTCAAGCACTCATAGAGGGCATGAAACTCTACCTAAACCAATGACTAGAGGTCTAAGACAAAAGTAAACACTACTCACTGAGATTTCCAGAGAACATCATGAAACTATTGTAAAGAAATTATCATCAGCTTAATTCCAGATAATGTTCATGGTGTTAAAAGCAGAGGGTGAGAGAAAGTCAACTTTTTTAGCACATTGAGTTCTACCTCAGTCAGTCTTTTGTATGATTTTCACTGAATCTTTGAAACCAAGCACTGACCAGACACCATCCCAGGCAGCTATTGCCCCCACTCCCCAGCCCAGCCAATTTCATGCCTGACAGATGGGGTGCAAAGCGACGAGGGCGTAGGGGGATTGACATTCATTATCAAATGCAAAATCGTATTGGGTAATTGCTGTTATTTTTTTCTTAATACAGAAAAAACACACCTACTATTTCAAATTAATGAAATTTGAAAAAGAAAATAAAATCTAGATGGCATAATTTGTTCATCAGAAAAACATAACATTTTGCTAAGCAACGCAGGTTTAATTATGTTAGTTAATATAGAAGATGAAATGAAATTGAGGAGTAAGGTCTTTTGTTGAATTAAAATTGATTGACCCCAGAACATGTCCTTAAATTGAAGAAAAGAAATAACTTGACCTTTGAAGCCATCATAGTTATAAAGCTTCCTTTAAAAAATATAATTTTCTCTTGGGGAAGTTTGATTGATCACCTCTAAGCATGCTGTCAGCAAACATTATAATTCCCCAATAATTTGGACAGGCCTCATCTAAAGAGGGAGATTGTTGTTCAGACAACAGTGAGAGAAACATTATTTGCAAGCCCAGGTAGGGAAAAGCAATAATTTCCAATTTATATGCAAAACAAAAAATACGTATAATGCATTCTTTCTGGTTCAATTAGTTAAAAAATAAAAGTAAGAAAGACTGACTTAGCAAAACTGTATTCTATGCATAACATCGGTGTTTCTAAAAGGAGCTAATTGGTCACATCAGTGCTTTGCCAGCCTAGCAAGTCACACATGAGCTGTGCCGTGTCCTTGACTGAAGAGCATACAAGCCAAAGCTCAGGGAAGACAATGAGCGTGGAACAGTAGAATATATTTCTGAATATGTATTTGAGGACTTACCAGATGTAAGGCTAAATCAGACACTGGATTGACAATAAGGGAGGGTTGATTCTACTTGCACTTTCCATTGTATTTCCAGGGAAAAATAACTTTCTTGATATATAATTAAGTTTAAAGCTTTCTGTGTTCTGCCCTAGTTCTTGTTTAAACTTCTTCTCTACCCCACCCTCATCTCTGTCCCTGTCTGTCTGTCTCTGTCTCTGTCTCTCTCTCTCTCTCTCTCTCACACACACACACACGCACCCACTGAATTTTACACATTAACTTTACACATAAACAAAATTAATAGAGAATTTAAATGGTGGAAACCTGGCTCTCTAGCATTTATACAGTTAAAAAATACCAGTCTAATATAACTTCACTTAACTCTTACATAAACCACCTGTGTAGTTCAATTATTGCAGAAAGTGGTCATCTTCACATTTCAAAGCAAAATCAAACTTCACTAAACTGTAATCAACTGGGAAAAGAAAGTAAGAAAACTGTGATTGGAAAATTGTCAGCTGGGCTAAATAAGGAAATGTATCTTGTGCTATTGATATCGTGACATATTTAGTGACTCCAAAATTCAGTGAAGAAGTCTGCATAGTTTTTGACCAATCTGGCTGAGGTCAGTTCCAATACTCTGAAGTGCAGTATTCCTTCATCTGTCCTTCCCTAATGGATGGGCCCGCCTATGCCACGATGTCCAATGTACCCCTCTTTCTGCTTCTCCTGAATGTTTGTCTATGTGTGTGGGTGTCTGCATGGGGTGAGAGGTAGGTGGGTTATTCATTAAAAGTATAATAATTGAACAAACCTGGATGGCCCTCAATGTCTGTACCTGGTGGTTTGTATCCTGTAGCTTTATCTGCACTGATATTTCTGTCATTGTCTTGTAAGACCCCTGTATATTTCTACCATTGTTATGCTCTCACAAATCACAGTTAAATTCCTGACAAACCTTGTGTAATGGAAATGACAATGAACTCTGATAATAATATCATCTCAGATGTTATGTGGTTTGTTTATGAAAACAAAATTTTATAATCATAAATATTTATAGTTCTTACCATGACAGTTACTTGATATGGGGGGAAATAACTTTTCCTCATTTTTGTCATGAAATTTTTTGAGTCATTGTTGAGGGATTCAATTAAAATGTGTTTAAATTGTAAAAAAATGTGATATTAATGATATAAGAAACACTTAGGGATCTCAAAACCCTTGTATATTTTGATATTCTTCAGTAATGAGGCAAGATTTAGGATATCTTTTTCATTTAATTCCAATACATGGCCCTTTATATTAAATGCACTCTATGACTAAGGTCCTATAATGGTCTTCAATTATACTTCTGTAATACCTCCTAATGGCTTAGTCTTTGTAATAGGTACCCATTCTTGGAAGAGAGCTAAAGGTTTGCAGAGAAGTAGTATGCATTCTGCAATGAAATCTTATTAAATATATTTACATTCACTGTAAAGAGCAAAATAATTTCAAATCTTTACATGTTAGGGGTATATTTTTATTAATATTATTATTTCCCCTTGGCAATGTTAAATTAAATGGTTATATTTATAAATACTTATCTGAGTGCTTCAACAAGCCTCAGACAATAGTAACTGTGGGAATTCAGTAGGGAAGCTGTGACTGTTCCCATTGAATGTGTGAAAAAAAGCGTTATTTCATTTGTATAAATAATAATTTGCTAAATGCATACTATATTGTAAGGCATTATAACAGGCACTGGGAAAAGAAAAAGACAAAAGACAGTGATAACAAAGTAACCCATGCTTTCAAGAAGTTTAAATCAAAATAAAAATACATATACACATATTTAGAATAATTATTAGGTAGAGGTGAATAAAGGTCATCTTCTTTTAGACTTTATATGCGTAATGTTGTGTATCAGCAAAATTTTGTTCACCTAATGTGTTTTTTTATTTTATTTTTATTTTTGCCAAGAAATTATACAACCTTCATCTTCTGTTTGAAACTTTTTCCCCCCTATTATTTTCTTTGACTTCCCTTTCTGGCATTCCCCTACTTTACATCTTTTTATTTCTTTCCAGGAGTCTCTCTCTCCTGCATCAGGGCATATTTCAAATAGTGTTATATTTTCTTAATAATAAACTTGTTTTAAAATATATTTTTATATATTGTATACATATAGTATATATGTGTATCTTCAAGTATTTTGCTTCAGTGGCAGTGTGCAATCAAAGTGTTCAAATAGAGTATTTTTTAATTAAATTTATTAGAGTGACATTGGTTAATAACATTATACAGTGCGAGTGTACATTTCTCTGATACCTGATCTGTATATTGCATTGTGTATCCACAACCTAAAGCCAAATCATTTTCCATTACCAAACATTTGGCCCCATTTATCCTTTAATACCCCACAACTCCATCCCTCTGTTAACCACTACACTATTGTCTTTGCCTATGAGTTTCAGTTTTATATCCCACATGTGAGTCAAATTGTATGATTCTTAGCTTACGAGTGAAATGATATGGTTCTTACCTTTTTCTAACTGCCTTACTTTGCTTAACATAATATTCTCAAGGTCCATCCATGTTGTCACCAATGTCAATATGTCATCTCTCCTTATGGCTGTAGTATATATGTACTACATCTTTATCCAATCCTCTTATCAAGGACACAGGTTGTCTCCATGTTTTGGCTACTGTGAATAATGCTGCAATAAATGTAGGAGTGCATATATCTTTGTGAATAAATATTTTTTGAGTTTTTGGGTAGATGCCCAGAAGACAGATTGCTGGATAATATGGTATCTCTATATTCTTATTTTTTTGAGGAACCTGCATACTGTTTTCCATAGTGGTTGTACCAGTTTACATTCCTCCAAGCAGTGAATAATAATTTCTCATCCCCACAACTTCTCCAACACTTGTTATTACCTGTTTTGTTGACAATAGCTATTCGAACAGGTGTGAGGTAGGATCTTATTGTACTTTTGATTTGCATTTCTATAAAAGCTAGTAAAGTTGAATAACTTTTCATAGACTTGTTGGCCATGTGTATGTCTTCTTGGAAAATGTGTTTGTTCAGGTTCTCAGCCCATGTTTTAGTTGGATAATTTGTTTGATGTTGAGTTGTGTAAGTTCTTCGTATATTTTGGGTATTAGTTGAAGCCATTGTTTGTAAATACCATCTCCTACTTGGTTGGTTCTCTTTTTGTTTTATTGGTGGTTTCTTTTTCTGTGCAGAAGCTTTTTAGTTTGATTTAGTCCCATTTGTTTATTTTTGCCTTTACTTTTTTTAACTTTAGGGTCAAATTCATAAAATGTTTTTTAAGACTAATGTCCATAAGTTTAGTACCTGTATGTTCTTTATGTTTCAGATCTTATATTTAGTCTTTGATCCATTTTAAATGAATTTTTGTTCATGGAGATAAACTGTAATCTAGTTTAATTATTTTGCACATGGCTTTTCAATTTTTCCATTACCATTTATTGAAGGTTTTCTCTTCTCCATTGTGTGTTTTTTGCTCCTTTGCCAAAAATTTGCCCATATACATGTGATTTTATTTCTGGGCTCTCAATTCTGTCCCATTGGTCTGTTTGTTCTTTTGCCAACACCATTCTGTTTTGATTATTGTCACTTTGTAGTATGATTTGAAGCCAGGGAGTGTGATACCACCTGCTTTGTTCTTTTGTTGTTGTTCAGGATTGCTTTGGCTATTCATGGTATTTTGTTGTTTCATACAAAACTGATGATTTTGTGTATATGTGTGTGTATATATATGCATATATACATATATATATATATATATATAGTATTTCTTTAAAATAACATTGGGGTTTTAATGGGGATTGCATTAAATCTGTATATTGCTTTGGGTAATGTGGCCGCTTTAACTATGTCCATTCTTCCAATCCATAAACACTGAATATCTTTCTATTTCATTGTGTTTTTCAATCTCTTTTAACAATGCGTTTTAGTTTTCAGCATATAGGCCCTTCACAAATCAAGTATTAACATTCCAGAATTCATATTTACCCTTCAAAATTCTTTGCCTACCAATCTATCTAGCTAACTAGCTCTATCTCTCTTTATATATTACATAAATAAATTGAAAATTATGTCTCTTTGTTAGAAACATAGTAAGCACCCCTCTGGTTTTCATAAACTAGGCATTAAAACCTTGCAAGTATAATAATTTGTAACATTGGCAGTCACGCTGATTCTTCAGCTTTGGAGGGCACTTTTTTTGAGCTACCTCCAAAGCTTGCTACTCTCACTCTCAGAATATTGTGTGGCTTTCTTGGAATAAGGCCTTTAAATTGTGTGTGGTTTTGAATGTCTAATGATATATTCCCTGTGATACCAACAGGTAACATACTTTCTTGTGTGTCCTCATGCCTATTTGAAAAAGGTTGGTCTAAGAATACATTTTATTGTTGCTTACCATCCATAATGAGATTGAAAAAGAGAAGTTAAATTTTCTAACATTATGAAAAAACATAAATAACTAATAAACTTCTATAGATTTTTACTAACTGAGCACTTGCACAGTCTTTAAGGAGAAAGGAAATTGATTCTTTATATGTATGTATCTTGCTAGTGTAACATCAAATAATAGATTATTATAATTTATTGGTTTTATAGACCCATGACTTTAAAAGAAGAAAACTCTTCTCTGAGCCAGCCGGGATATTGTTATAGCTTTTCTACAAGGGCAGCTGAGAGGCGTACACAACATTACTCCCCTGTGTAATGCCCAAGTCAGATACTCTAACTCATCATTGTTCTCTCCACTGCTGAGTGAACACAAATACTCTCCAAGACTTATGCAGCCACTGTTGATTAACCAGTTTTGGCAAATGAAATAAAGTCTACTTAATGTCCTTTAAATGAACATTCACTTTAACATTAAATTACTTTTTCTACCTTTGTTATTTTGATTTAACTATTTTTTTTTTAGAATTTGGCAATTAAGTTTTAAGATAATAGTGAATCATATGTCACTTATGTGGCCATCATGGTGCAATGTAATATAGTAATTTATGTTCTACATTGACATAAAAAATCAAATGATCAGATTTTTGTTGTGCATTTAGTATCTGCCAAACACTGCCACATACTTAACATCAGAGATCAGGTTTTGGAGAAAATATATAAAGACATTATATGATTAAAAGGCTGAAATGAATTTTAGTGTCTGTAAATTTTGCAAAAGTTCAAAGATGGGAAAACATATTTTGGCTTTAATAGTTTCAAAGGCTTTACAGAAAACCTGTCACTTAAATTAGACTTGGAAAGATTGCTAAATTTGTAATTTTCTGTTAAAATATCGTGTCAAAATGCATTTAATACATTTAACCTACCAAACATTATAGCTTAGCCTAGCCTACCTTAGTTTTCAGCATATAGGCCCTTTAAGGTAGCCTACCTTAAACATGCTCGGAATACTTACATTAGCCTATATTCGTACAATTATTTTGAGTTTCTTTTCAAGAGTAAGTGACTTTCTTTTCTTCTCACCAGAAGTAGGAGACACAGATGTGCATTTTGTAAACAGAATGGGATACAAACCACAATCTAAAAAAAAAAAAAATGCTGACAACATACTACACCTCTAGAGTACTGGTTATGTACCCTTATGGTCGGGCTGATCGCAAGGCTAACTAGGAGTTTTGGTTCTCTAACCCTGCCCAGCGTCACAAAATGTATTGTACTGTGCATCAGCTAGCACAGGAAAAAGTCAACATTCAACAGTTGAAGAATGGCTTCTATTGAATGTATATTGCTGTCACAGCATCATAAAGTTGAAAAATCATTAAGCCTTACTGCCATAAGTCAGGGATCGTCTGTACATTGTAGTATGTGGATTTAGGATATATAGTAGTTCCCCTTTAACTGTAGTTCCACTTTTTTCAGGGTCAGTTACCCAGGTCTACTGAGCTATGAAAATATTACATGGAAAATTCCAGATATTTTGAGGGAAACCACATAACTTTTGTTATAGTTTATTTTTATAATTGTTTTATTTCTGCTAACCTGTCACTGTGTCTAATTTATAAATGAAATGTTATCACAGATATGTACACATAGGGAAAAACATAATACATTATGGCTTGGTGCTATCCCTAATTGCAGGCCTCTACTAAGGATCTTGGGAAGCAGTAGAAAAGTGGGGACTACAATACACAGCAATCCAATTACTTTAAAAACATGAGGAAATAAAAGACTGTACTTATTTCATATTCACGTCAAAACTGTCATTGTTATCATCTGGGGCACCAGTCCCCAACCTTTCTTGCACCAGGGAGCAGTTTCCTGGAAGACAATCTTCTCACGGACTGGGGTTTGGGGGTTGGGTGGAAGATCTCAGGCCGTAGCACCAGCAAAGCTTCTGCTGGCGCATGGATAATCGCCTCCTGCTGTGCAGTCAGTTCCTTACAGGCCACAGACCAGTACCTCTCTGCTGCCTGGGGGTTGGGGACCCCTGATCTAGGAAGCAGGGTTTTCCTCACTCATAAATTTTTTTAAAAATTTGAAAAATTGTAAGTGCTTTCTTGAACATAAAGTAATTCACTCCTATGATATCCACTTCTCAACCTCTAAGTACCCTGAAAATATGGATTTAGGTTAAACTACATTAATATAAATAATAGCTTTGAATAATGGAAATAAAAACAAGAAATTTTCAGTGACTTTTAGTCTTAACCTAAGCACAAAAGTCAAAATTGGTTAAATGATTAGCAACATATCATAGCAAGATTATGACAAAGCCAAGAATTCAATAATTTTATTATTTTTAATCATTTTTATTGTTATTCTAGTACAGTTGTCCCAATTTTTCCCCCATTGACCTCCTCTGCCCATCCCCTTCCCACAACCAATTTCCACCTTGTTGTCCATGTCTTTGGTTCCTTTCACAACAGCATGGATGGACCTGGAGAGCATTATGCTAAGTGAAATAAGCTAGGTGGTGAAAGACAGAGACCATGTGATCTCACCTCTAAGAGGAATCTAATGAACGAAATAAACTAACAAAAAAGAAAAATAGAACCACAGGCATAGAATTGTGTAATTCAATCATTTTAATAGCATATATCTCAATTTTGCACTTTCCAAGAAAACCAAAGATTCTTAATTATGTAGCCTGTACTCAGACAGAAGCATATCTTTGCTCATTTCTCAAGCAAATTTAGTTGCTTCATTATGTATGTACATAAAAATATAAGCAAAAATATAAATCTAATTTATATTTATATATTGGTCTCATAGAACTCTTGAGATCAGGTCACCAGAACTAAGTAATATTAAAGATGTGTAATCTCATGATGTATTTTTATTACTTAACATTCTGCCTAGCATAAAATTAATGTTTGATCAATAGATACTTCTTAATTTGATAAAAAGGGGACAATTTATTTTGTTTCATTTCTCTTTTTCTCTGTTTGAAGATGTAAAATAACAAGAATACCAGATTTCTTGTAAGCAACCTGCCCAGAAAAACAGTACACTGTTTTATCCAGAAATACATAAAGTGGACTACTTAAAGCTGATAAAGCCAGGATCCTATAAAAGAAAATGCATTCTTAAAACTCTAGATAATTTTTATTCTATTTGTAATTAAAAATAATCAATTCACAAGAGTGGCAGGTTTATTACACATTTTATAGTCCCAGGCACTACTTATTAAGCATTCTATTTTGTAATGCCATTTAAAAATTTTTACATGAGATATGTACATAGTTGTTTGGTATTAAACAAGGCTGGCAATTTAAATATATAACTTTGGGTTAAGAATTAATTCATTTAGGTAATAGTTAAGAAAAAGCTAATAGTAATTCCCTTAAGATAAAAATAAACAAGAAAACAAACTCGAGAATTTCATTTCATCTCTTCTATGGCTTCATGATAAAGTAATTATGCAATCAGCAATTAATCACCTCTAGACAACAATAACGGTATTGTAATTCTAGAAAATAATGTATTCTGCTAAAATGGTTGGGTAATAACCAACCTAACACAAACATTGAGATAATAGAGAAAAGACAATGAAAATAGGCTGTGCTCCTCTGGAAAAGCAAACAGAAATTAAATTAACATGCAAATATACAAATTACTGAATGTTGTCCCTGAATGTACATTAAAATGGAACAAACTTTGCTAAAAAAGTTTCACTTGGGTTTCCACGGGGATGATCTTTTTCTTTGCCTTTGCCTCTTATGGATTATCGATATTGACTAACAATTTAGTTTCATATAATTTGGATAATAAAATATCGTAGGTGCAAAGAAAATAAAACTATACAAATAAAATTAAATAAATTATGATTCATAGTGATTATTATGATAAAATGAAACATTACCCAATATACACTAGCAATTGCCATTTTTCTACCTACTGGGAAGATAGCTTCAGTTAACTTCTGCACATTCCCTCTTAGAAACAGCTGAGAAACGCAAAAATAATAAGAGAATCCTACCTGTAATCTTTATTTACCCATTTACTTTATATCTTCAATAGCTTACTAAGCTCCTGAAATATTTTAAGAGATGTCCCCTAATATTTTTGTTTGGATCCAGTGTGATAACTTGTAGGTCGGGCCTCAGGATTAGATAGACTACACATATTATAGAATTAGAAACTAGATAGATAAGTAGAGATTTATTTTTCTTATTAACTTCTACCATAACTCTACCCACTAAATACCTTCCCACTTACCATATTTGCCATTAGTATAAGGTCTTATAATTTTGGATATTAGCATAGATAATTTGTATTTTTACAGTTTTCCTATTTTCCATAATTATTAATGGGTAAGGATAATTTTTAAGCTTTTTAATATTCTAAGCATTATGTATATTTTTGGTCATATTCTCAGAAGTAGCTAGGCAGGCAATGGTACAATTTCATAACAAAAATAAAAATATATAGTATCTACTGTTAAGTTAAATAGAAAATAAATATATTTATTTAATGCAAAATCAGTCACTTCGATAACTCCAGATTAACTCAGAACTATCCCGTTTGTCTTAAGAATATATTTATAGAGTTTTTGAAATGGTGGTTTTCTTCTTCAGAAAATTTGGTGCTAGAATGAGGAGTTGGTAGTAAGGGAATAAAAATAATGAAGTATTAAGGCTGGTGGTTTTACAATTCAGACTTACAACATGATGTGAATCTGAAAAATATTTTGGATAAACATGCAATAACTTACACTGACATAAGAAAATCTGGGGTGCTTGTTATAAATGAAAATTCCAGGTGCCACGCTGGCACGCTGATTCAGTTGGGCCAAGGACTGGAGTCTAGGAATCACCCTTGGTGGACTGTTAGTTTCATCGAATTTGGGAACTCCTAGACTTGCTTCAAACAAAATATCTTATGAGTCTCATTGAGCTCTAGATTCTCCACAGGGGGTGGAAATGAACCCTTATAAACTACTGAAGTACACCGGGTCACACAACGTTATAAGAGAAAGAAACTAGAGTTTCAAGAACTTACTTATATGACATTCCATAAATCAATTGCTGTGTTCCCTTTATTAACTCCAATCTATGTGGCCTTCCTTTCATCTGTAAATTAACTAGGATCTAAGTTGTTTTTCTAATGAAAAAACAAGAAGTACATAAATGTACATATATGAAAAACTAGGCACACCTTTGAAACATTTTCTCAAAAATACTAAAGTCTTATGAATTTAAAGCACACACAAAGTTTCTGAAGCCAAGGAGAGGGAAGATACAGCTTGCGTGGTGTTGATTCTAACCAGGCTTTTCAACAGATTTTCTCATTTTCTTAGGTATAGTATCTTCAACAAAGACAGTATTAGAGAGATTTCTCCAATTATGAAAATAGGGTAGGTATATTTTCCCTATTATTTCTCCTGAATATAACTCAGAACCCTGAACATTAACTATAAAGCAGTCTAATGAGACTCCATGCTGAAGAGAGGGAGGCTAATAAGCCAGAACCTGAGGAACGACATGGAAATGGGTTCCCTCCTTATTCTTCATTTTTTTCTTTTTTTTTCTATATTTGGTCTTATATATCCCAGGCATAGAGTTGAACAATTGGAAAACCCCAAAATGACACTGAACACAGATTGAAATGTCTAGTAAGCATGTGCTTACTTTATTCACAGAACCAACAAAGAGACCAACGGTATCAAGAAAGATATGTTGTGTTGATAATATAATTATAATAAATTATAATAAATATAATATAATATAATTAATATAATATGATATGATATGATATGATATGATATAATATAATATAATATAATATAATACCTAGAGCAACCACTCAGAAAGCTATACAAGTATATATGCTCAAAATACTATAGGTTAATCAAAATGGAAATACAAAATTATTCAAGTAACTCAAAGAAAGTCAGAAAAAACCCAAAATTTGAAAGAATAAACAAAAAGTAAAATAACTAACAGAAGCTCTAAAATATCAATAATTACATTATAGCCCCAGCTGGTGTAGCTCAGGGGATTGAGCATTGGCTTGTGAACCAAAGGGTCACCAGTTAGACTCCCCAGTCAGGACACACGCCTGGGTTGTGGGTCAGGTCCCCAGTAGGGGGCGCGTGAGAGGCAACCACACATTGATGTTTCCTTCCCTTTCTCCCTCCATCCCCCTCTGTTCTAAAAATAAAATTAATAATATCTTTAAAAATAATAATAATTATATACTTCATATACAGAACATGTTGAAAGTAAAAAATGGAAAAATATCAATCTAAGGGAAACAAAAGTGGCTATGTTTGATAAAGTATATTTTAGAGCAAAGAAATGAGGTAAGAGGAATGTTATGCAATGAATAAAAAGTTGTTTAATTAAGACCTAGTAATTCTCACTGAGTATATGCCAAAAGAATAAATAAGTAAAAATACAAAGCTGTAAAACATTTGGAGCCAAAACTGATAGAATTAAAAGCAAAAAATAGATAAATTTACCATTGTACTTTAATACTTCAGTACCCTTGTCTCAAAATCAGTTAGGACAACTAGATATAAAATCAGTAGAACTATACAAATTATTAAACACACCTTCAACGAATAGGATCTAATCAATGTTTATCAAACAGTTCATCCAAAAGGAGCCTACACAGTCTTCTTAAGTTCTCATGCAATATATATCAAGATAGACTATACCCTGGACCATAAAACAGATGATGGAAATTTGAAAAGAATTAGAATTATACAGACTGTGATCTCTAATTAAAATTGATTCAAGCTAGAAAGCAGTAACAGAACAATAACAAATATTCCAAACTCTTATAAACGAATAACACATTTCTAAATAAACCATGGGTCAAAGGGGAAATCTCAAGGGAAATCAAGATTTATATTCAACAAAGATGTCAAAATTGGTTGGATAGAGCTAAAGCAATGTTGAATTAGAAATTTATATCACTAGATGTATGTATTAAAGTTGAGAAATCACCTCAATTCAATAATCTAATCTCACAAAACAAGAACCTAGAACAAAATGTGGTAAACTAAAGTGAACAAAAAAAGGAAAAAAAAATGAGGGCAGAATGTATAAATAACTCTCAAAATATAAACTAAAAAACAAACAGAAAATGGGCAAAAGACATACCTTGGTCATGATCAGGGAAATGGCATCAGTACATGCAAAAACCTGGATGAATCTCCAGAGAATAATAATAAGTAAAAAAATTCAACCCCAAAAGACTACATGCTGCATTGTTCCACTTATAAAAAATATTTGAAATGACACAAATATTGAATAGATAAACAAACTTGTGATTACAAGAAGGAAACAATTGAAAACATGAAGGATCCTTTGTGGTAATGAAAATGTTCTGTTTCTTGAATATATCTAAGCCCTGTTTCAACTGTAAAAATTCTCAAAGAATGAAAGTGAATAGGGTTCATTTTTGTCATGTAATACATGCAAATATCTACAGTTATTGAGATGATAAAGTCATCTTCTGATATTCCATTTGATTATGAGAAAAATGGCAAAAGATTTGGAATCACTACCACTGAAGATATAGCTTACTTAAAATATAAGCAGTTCACAAATATGTTGAAAGTGAAAAACAGACAATTGTGAGATACTAAGAGTACAGTAGGTGCCAAATGAGAAGATCAGTGGGATCAGAAATCTTCCCGACAACAGAAGACCAGGGAAAAAACATACCATATAAGAGATGCTAAGTGAAAACAAGAATTGATTTTGTTTTGAGATACTAACAGTGTAAATTTTTTTCTCACCAAAAAAAGTCTCATTTCCTGTCCCAGGAATCTTCCTTCATGAGAATGACAATTTTGTAACAATTAGATATTGGGGAGGAAAGAAGGAAGGAAGGAAGGAAGGAAGGAAGGAAGGAAGGAAGGAGAAAAAGAGGGAGAGAGGAAGGAATGGAGAAAGAGTGAGGGAGTAGGGAGAGAGGGAGGAAAGAAAGAGAGGTTTTTCAATACTGCACCATGAAAAAGAGAGTTGGAAAAGTCTGTATTTCAATTAATATCAGAAAGAGATAAATATCAAGCAGCACTTGTCCTTCTGGGTAGGTTAGAGGCTTGTAGGAGAATTAAATATAAGCTAGCCTTGTCTTAAAATAGTTTCTAAATATGAGACAGAAACTAATCATTTATCAGGGAAGTGTTATATGACATGACCTCACTAAAAATCAACCATTCAAGCAATAAACTCTTAATGTGTAACTTCCTGGCACAGGGCTAGGTGTGCTGGATACAAATAACTACGACCTGATTTTCTTTGGAACTGGAGTCCTGACGTCCTCACTCTTGTTTTTATGTGGAGTTCTGTTTTTTATGAACCTTAGTTGAAAGGTATAACCATTCCTTTTCCCCAAACATTAATGCCTATCTTGCTTGATCGTAAAAACATGCTCCGAATCTTCATCACCTAGATACAGGAGTCTATAATTAATGGCATTTTGATCAGATGTCTGTTTGCTATCTTAAAGTATAAACAATGCCATTAAATCTGATCGTAAGTTGAATGGTATGCCATTGATAATGTGGTAATAGGAAGCTTAGAAACAAGGTTTAAATATTATAATTTATTTAGTAAAAATTTGGGTTTCTAATTAGACAACTGATTGATCACATTTGTGTCCTAGAAGAGTAAGGGGAAGTGCTCAGAGTCTGCTTCAACTTCTGGAATGCCTACTGTATTTTAGATGCTTCTAGATAGTTTCATACACAGTGCAATCAATGGAAAAGGTATTATTGTCTCAACTTCTGAAAAAATAAAAATAAAAAAGGAACCTGATGTTCAGTGAAGTTATATTACTTTGCCAAATAAAATGTACTAAATAATTGTAGAACAATGGATCAAACATCCACTTTTCTAATTCAAGGACTCAACACTAGGGCTACTTTCAAGATAAAACCAAAATGAGCTAATTAGTCGAGATATTTTCCAAAATTTCAGAATAAATAGGACAAGGCCTGAATTAAGTAGTAGTAGGATATAATCCAATATAGCAATCCTTTGGTGATTTAGGGGGAGGATATTTGAGTAAATATTGGATATAAGTGTGAGAGAGCAGAAACAATTAAGTATGATAACAAGTTCTATTACTTGGAAGACTGGGGAGTGAATTAAGGAATATATTAAGAGATGTGTTTAGTAAACATGAAAATCCAGGGATCTATCTGGGACAGGATGAGTGGCCTATAGAACAGAATCAGAGGGAGATCAATCCACCTACTAAGCCCATGTTACTGGATGCTTGTAGTCAACACAGATCAGTTGAAGGTTTAATCTCACTCAGATACAAAAACAAGGAAACACTAACTGGTAGGGTATCTGTTCATTCTATGAATCAGTGAGGTTTTGGAATTGTTCCATCGGCAGTTACCTTGTCGCTGCTGTCTGGGTGCTTTGAAGTAAGCTGAATCCCAATGTAAATGATGATATTGTACAGTGGCCCTCCTACTTAGATGGTCTACCTGGCAGATTAATCCGTCTAGCTTGTGTTTATACCTATAGCCCAAGTAACTAAATCCTCTAAAATTTCCTGAATTTGGTTGCCCTGGATGCTCTTGCCTTCCCTAGTCTGGGCTTGAAAAGTCAGAGTTTCAGATCTTTTTTTATCAGTCTTTTAGTCTCTCCTTAAAATTTGGCTTATTTTCCCACAACATTTTACCCTTGCTTGGAGCCCTCACTCTGGCACGTGCTCACTGTTTCTGGAACACGGTATTGCTCAGGGAATCTACATATTTATAGAGAAAAGTTCTAGAAATCATTGAGCAATATGGATTTTGCCTTTCAGAAGACAAGTAGCAAAATTTAGATCTGGTAAAATAGGAAGTGGAACAAGTCATGACAGGACTTGCAAACCATAAAAACAGACAAAAGAAAAAACCTAACCCAAGATTCATAAAGTCAGGAACTGCTTTGTCAAAAACAATAGCATATTTTATATTCAAGTGGCAAGAGCATTTCATATCATAATGTTATATTTCCACTTTACTAAAAAATTTAATTGCTTAGCAATGCTGCAGTTTTTCATCAATGAATTACCCATGGGTGTAAGCTTTCATGTTCAGGACAGAGAGAGGAAAAAAAGAGAGAATGATTCCTTCATTACTATTATGCAATTGTTTTTCTGTATTTTTAATTTAGTTAACTAACAAAATTTGAAAAATTCCATTAAAAATCTTCATTTGTTTGTGTACTCGCAATGGCTATATAAACATGTCCAGCAAGTAGAAAACAATTTGATTTTATTGGCATTCTCTTATATTTTTCAGTCATATTTTCAATCATTTTCAATCCTATTATCTTAGCTTGTACTACGGTATATTCCATGGTTCTGAATATTTCTTCTATTATTCCCAATATAAAGAGGCACTAAAGTATTATCAATGTTCTCTGTGGATTAGAACAATGCATCCTCACTTAAAAAATTACATAATTTGGATAAGTTATCATATTTACCTGCCAAAATCATAAAATAATACACATGCAGGAAATAATTTATCAAATGAAAAATGTAGCCAAGAAAATGGAATATACATAGATAACCTTTAATCATTGTGCAAATGGAGGCGAAAGGAGTTTTCAGATATTGTGATATAAAGTAAAGTAGTGTCTCCTGGGAAATAAGGTTTGCTTTGGAATTCAGCAAATCTACTTTCCAATTTGGGCTTTGCCACTTTCTACTTGTGTGACCTTAGACAAATAACTTAATCTCCTTGAATCCCAATTTCATTCTATATAGTTAGAATACCTATTTGTTCAAGTTCACGTGAAGTTGTAAAAGAATAGTGTATATAATATGTTCAACTCAGTGCCTTAAAGTACTTAATGAATGATTATTTCATAGTATTATCTTTATTTTTACTTAGGGCTGGTGTTTTCTTTTCTAGCCCTGGAAAACTAGGAAGATAACCATTGAATGGATAAGGAAAAGTGGGTGAGATGTGGTAGAAGGGAAATAATGGAAATATGTAAAATAAGACAAACCCCACCCATTTCACAGTGCGGCCTGGGACTGCCCTTGCCTATTCAAATTATAGGAGGTCATCAAGGTGGCAGAGGAGTGAATGGAAGTCACACTGACTTTCTCCCAGGACCAATCTGAAATTACAACTAAATTGTAGAGAAATCACCAGCAACAAACAACTGAACAATAGCAAGAGAGAAGCCTTATAACCTTGGACAGACAGAAGAATCAGTTCAGCCCAACCTGACTGCTAAGGAGTGTGGTGGAGATGCGAGAAGGCTGGCTGGGCACCTTCAGGTGGCAGCGCCAGAGGGATATTTAAGTGGCCAGTTGGATCCCCCTGAGAAGAGTAGGGTATAATCCATAAGCAGGGGTCCCCAGCCTACAGCACCAGAGCCCAAAAAGTACACAGATAACAGGCAGCTGCAAAAAGCGGCTGCTCTCTGCCAGAGACAGGTGGCTGGAGACTGAAAGAGCCATTTAAAGGGCCAACGCATAAATTTTCATTTGCAGCCACTTACTCTGGGCTCCAGAAAAGGTAGGGGCAGAGTGGGCTACAGGTACCTGAGGGAAGATGGGGGATGGAGGCTTTGGAGAAAGAACTGAGACAGTAGCCTCTGGGATCCTGGTGCTGAGCCATCCCTGATAAAGCAGCAGCTATCGAGCTCACACAGACCACCCTCCTCTGAGCAGCAGCAGCCTGAGGGGAAACACTAACCCCAACCCCAGGCGGGATTCTGCCCTGCCCTATGGTACTTAAGCCTGACAGCAGAGTGCACAGTGACTAGATTAACAACTGAAGAAGACAGCCACAGACAGTAGGTCACAGAAGTCTCCAATGGACTGCCTAAGGTCAGATGGGAGCAACATCTGACATAACCACTGGAGGTGGATCCAGAGAGAAAAAAACAGCAGTAAATACTAGAAGCTACCGAGACAAAATCCACTGTGGTCTTCTCCATGATTGTGATGTTCTCTTTACTACATAGCTTTTTAACATTCATTTCTAGTCCATCAAGTTGATGCATATTAAGTTACTAGATTTTATACTATAGTTTACTTCTCTCCTTTCTTATAATTGTCTTAATCTCTTTACAGACTTACTAACACTGGTTTATTTGCTGTTGATAGTGGGATTGCAGGGGGAAGTTATTTTTGCGGTTATGGGTTTGTTTCCTTGGCTTTGTGGTTTTACTCTGGCAGCCAAATAATGGGAAGAAAAAGAAACAACCCCCAAACAAAGGAAAGGAGGAAACCTCAGAAAGATTACTAAATGATACAGAGGCAAGTAAACGATCAGATATTGAGTTCAGACCAATGGTTATAAGGGAACTCAATGAACTCAGGGAGCTCAGTGAGAATTACAAAAAGCTACAGGGACTGTACGAGGAACTTCTTGCACTGTATAACAGCATAAAAAAGGACATAGAAACTATCAACAAGAACCAAGAGGAAATGAAGAATACAAATTCTGAATTGAGGAACACAGTAGAAGGAATCAAAAGCAGGCTAGATGAAGCAGAGGATCAAATCAGCAAGCTGGAGGACACGGTAGAAAAAAACTACCAGAAAGAGCAAGAAAATGAAAAAAGGTCCAAAAAGAATGAAGAGGGGTTAAGGGAAATGCAGGACACCATGAAACGTAATAATATTCGACAAAAGGGGCAGAAGCATAAAATGAAGTAAAAATAGCCTCTTCAACAAATGGTGTTGGGAGATCTGGACAGCTACATGCAACAAAGAAGAAAAGAAATTCGACCACCAACTTATACTACACACAAAAATAAACTCAAGATGGATATAAATTACAACACCATAAAAATCCTACAGGACAACATAGGTGCGAAAATCTCAGATATTCCATGCAGCAATATTTTCATCAATATGTCTCCTAGAGCAAGGGACATAAGGGAAAGAATAAACACATGGGACTTCATCAAAATAAGAAACTTTTGCATGGGAAAATATATGCACCAATGATACCTGGGACAAGGGTTTGATCTCCAAAATATATAAAGAACTCACATGACTCCACTCCAGGAAGACAAACAATCCAATAAAAAATGAGCAAAGGACCTGAACAGACACTTCTCCAGGGAGGACATACACAGGGCCCAGAGACACATGAAAGGATGCTCAGCATCACTAGTCATCAGAGAGATGCAAATTAAAACCACAATGAGATACCACTTCACACCAGCCAGAATGGTCATCATAAACAAATCAACAAACAAGAAGTGCTAGCAAGAATGTAGAGAAAAGGGAGCCCTAGCCCACTGTTGGTGGGAATGCAGATAGGTGCAGCCACTGTGGAAAACAGTATGGAATTTCCTCAAAAAACTAAAAATGGAACTGCCTTTTGACCTAGCAATTCCACTGCTAGGATTATACCCTAAGAATCCTGAAACACAAATTCAAGAGAACCTATGTACCCCAATACTCATAGAAGCACAATTTACAATAGCCAAGAATTGGAAGCAATCTAAGAGACCAACAGTAAATGAATGGCTCCAAAAATGATGGTACATTTATGCAATGGAATGCTGTGCAGGCTAAAGTAAGAAAGAACTACTACCCTATGTGACAGCATAGATGGAACTGGGGAGCATTACGGTAAGTGAAAGAAGCCAGGTGGTGAAAGACAGATACTATATGATCTCACCTATAACTGGAAAATAAACAAGCAAGCAAAATATAACCAGCAACATTGAAATAAAAAAGAAACTGACAGTAACCAGAGGGGAGAGGGGGGGATAACAAGGGAAAAAGAGGGGAAGAGTCATCAAGGAACATGCATAAAGGACCCATCGACAAAACCCAATAGGGGAAGGATTAAGGGTGGGAGGTGGGCATGGGTGGGGATAGGGAACGTGGTAGGAGAAAAACACTAACCAGAAAAAAAGAAAATTATAAAGTTAAAAAAAAGAAAAAGGATAAAAAAGAAATTTTAACTGTATCTTTTCCAAAAATTGACTATTGTGCTGATTCAATTTGGTCATTTCTACAAACATACCTTTCTTCAAACTATTAGGATACCGATAATAGGAAATAAGGTAAGCTGACTTCATTTTATCTAACTAGAAGACATACTAAACACATGAAAACAGAAAGTGGACAAAGCAAAAACAGACAATGTAACTGTTGTTTCTTGCTCTGACTCAATTCAACTCTGAACTGACCTATTTATCACCATAATTAGAATTATTACTTTCTTCTTCAGTGAAGGGTTCTATGGATAAGTTGATATTACTCGTTCATTATTCTTATAGAGTGAAAAAATTTAGATGCACAGTGAATAAATTTTAGATGTCTGTCTCTAGTATAAGTAGTCTTGGACATTTTTCATACCATCCTTATTCTTCCACCAAGGTTGAGAAACAACCACCAGAAAAGAACATTCTTTTCAGATGCAGTATATGTGAGTAACAATTTTAGTTTAAAAATTAAAGTGATGCAGGTTTTATCCTGAATAATGGTTTTTACACCCTTTTAATGACCTTCTCTCTTGCAAATCCTGCAAAGTATGGACTAGGAGGGCAATTTTTATGTATAAACTATCCCAATCTGAACATGTCCAAAATGAGCAGATTTGTTTTGATACCTTAATAAAAACTTACGTTTCCTTATACTGAATCATTTACTGTCTCTGATATGGCTTTTTCTGTTCCTGTTGCATAGTGGTAAGTTACAGAGGATAATAAATTAGATCCTGTTTAGGAAAAAGTAAAAAGTAGAACCTCATCCTACCTATGAAAGGGACAGAATGAATTCTCCACTTGACCTTCACTGTAGATCTCAACTTGGACAGCATAATAGAACCGCATGATGAGTTTAAAAAAATAAATAAATAAATAGATAAATAACTATTCCCACAACCACTCCCCACAAGCCAATTAAACCAGAATGCATGTGGGTGGAGCCAACCATGGATGTGTTTCTATAAAAAGATTATAAATTGTTTTAGCATGTAGTCAATTTTGAGAATCTTTAGTGTCTCATCTTAGTTCACCAAAGCTGTACACTAGGATTCGGGGCTCAGTCTAATTAACAGGGCTAGAACAGTGCCCGATTTAAGCCTCCATGAATATTTCTTGTTCCTTTACCGAGAGTGATGTAGTCATCTGCGGCTGGGATTTGAGTGTCCGGATTCCTGAGTTTCAGCCATTTTATCTCTACATCTTACATGGCATATCTTTCAGCCAGAGTTCAAGCAATAAGGCAGAACCAATAGAATATGCATACATATCTACTAATATAATTTAACTGTTTAGGAACGCTTCTCTTTTTTCATAATCGGGTCACACAAACATGTAAGTCTTAACGTGCATATGAGAGAGAAAAAAGATTTATATTTATATAACATATATGTGTGTGCACAGTATATATTTATATTTATCATATATACATGGACAACACTGTGGTGATTGCAGGGGATAATAAAAAATACTATAAAATAATTTTTAAATATTTAAAAATTAATATTTAATAAATATATAATGTATATATTTATACCTGTAGGAAATGTGGAGGTTAGCTAAGCTGTCACAAGACTGTCCCCACATCTAATGCTAGAAGACAGAGGACACAAACGGAAAGAAAGGGAGGATTATGTGATCCTGGACTCCCACGAACATGTGCAGAAACCCTAACAAGGAAGGACTGAAACCCATACCAATTCCTACTTCCTCTGACCCAAGGTATCCTGCAGAAGCTGGGAATATCTGTCATGGAGCTGAACACATTACCTTCTGGCCCAAGAGTCACCAAGAGCCCCAGAAACTGCAGACAGATATGGGAAGACAGTAGAGAGGCCCAGCTGCTGCTTCCCGCCAACAAGGTGAATCAGTAGATCAGCAGCAGGGGTATGTAGGCGGGGGTGGTCCCAGAAAGCAGAGACATTCTGCACTTAGCTCTCCTTTCTGGGGTCCCTGCATCTCATCTGGAGGGCTTCAGTCTTTTAAAAAGGATGTTAAATTAATTAACTCAAGAGCACCCTGAATGGCCTCCCTTTCGATTAACTCAAAATCAACTAAAACATCTGCAAAAATACCTCCACAGCAGCAGCTACATTAGTGTCTGACAAATAACAAGGAAAGGTGCGTTCACGCTACAGAATAGCTGCTGCCTTCCACTCGCCACCAAATCTCATGAGAGAATCTCCCCTGTAGTCCACCCTAATAAAAACACTAGGAAGGAAACTCTTGGGAATGTATTTTAGCCCACCCAAGTTGGTGTATCGCAAGTCCATCAGTCATGGCTTTTATTAATCAGTAGCAGCGTCTAAATTCTCTGGGTATAAAATAAATCTCCGGTTTATGTAAGTAGATACTCGAGTGCTTAGGGTGCGAGTTCCACCCCTGGCAGAGATGGGTATAAGAATGTGGCCAATTGATGTCTCTCTCTCTCTCTCTCTCTCTCTCCCTCCTCCCTCTCCCTCCCTCCCTCTCTTTCTCCTTCCCTGAAAGCAATTAGAAAGTGTCCTTGGATGAGGATAATAAATAAATAAATAAATAAATAAATAAATAAATAAATATCTGTACGCCAGAGAACTTAAAATGCACAGCTCATGTTGTATTATATCCAATGATTACTGCCCTTCTAAAGAGAAATACCTCACATGGAAACCTTACACATTGCTTATCCCTTGCTTTCCTGTTCATGTTCTTTGTGTCTTCCAAGTTTCGCACAGGTAATTAATACAAGTTGCAGCTCAAAACAGTCTCCTGAGTCTTAGATTAGTTCTCTTTCTTTTATGCTTCTGTCACCAGAATAAAGAAATCAAAATGCAATTGATTTGTTAAAACATTTATAAAGGCATCCAGACCTCCTGTGATGTCCTTAACTCCACTGATACAAGATACCTGTTTTTTTCTGAACTACGGCCAATTTTCCTTGTGGGATTGAATTGATTTTGCAATGATCTGTTCAACTGCTCACTCACCCGTGAAAAATCAATTTAGCTAGTCATGTAGATATGCCTCCCACTCTCACTAATTACTAAAAATGAATCCGGTTTCTATTTAAAATACCCATAGAGAGGAGGATTCAGCAAAAAAGGCAGAAATTCAAAAGCTATTTAGAAGGAAATCACTCAACCTCTCCCATTCATTTGTAGGTTGAATTGAAATTACAGCAGGCTAGTGGATGTGTTGTAAATGTCCTCAGAATGGACTGATCTTAGCCAAATTTATGAACTGACATTTAATTTATTTATTTTTAGTGCCATAAACTACTCTTGAGACTAACACTGTCAAAATGTATACATACAGGGCTTGGCAAAAATAGGCTTACATTTGTGAGTATGTGAAATGGTCTATTCTTGTATTATTATTTATTAATTATTGTATCATTTATTTGTCTTTCAACTGTAAGCCTTTTGGTAGGCAGTAGCTAACTATCCTTTCTCATCTTCCCTATTGTTCAAACTGTTTTGAATCTGGTATGAACATGTTACAATTTAATTTGCGCATATTTAAATTATACCTCCATTCCCTGGAAGAACATACCATGAGGCTGACAAAATATCTACCATAATTAAATTAATACAAATGAAAGATTAATGATGGAAATTAAAGCATAATTAGTAAATAGAAACAAAATAATAATTTTTTTAGGTAGAATACATTTAAATTTAGTAAGCAAGAATTTATATAATGAAACTCAGACACTGCCTAGAATTTATTAATTTGTTCTAAAAGCTCATATAACTACCTGACAGAAGATGTGCATTTCTGTATTTAGCAGACAATGCAGTGCAATAGATAAGACATTGAAAGATTCATTAACATGGATTTAAATTTAGTTCCCAAATTGTATGACCTGAGATAACTTTCTTAAACTTAAATATTCACATCTCTAAATTTAAGTATGGCAATTTTTCCCTAACTTTTTTATCTACCTCGCAACATTTTTATTTTCTTCAAAAACTTAAATACAGTAATATATTGGAAAGAACTATGGATATTACATTATAATAGCATTTTAATAAGTTAATGTCACATTTAAATATATTCTACATTCTAAGCAGTCAGGACTATAAAACCCTTGAGGGATTTATACTAACAATGCATGATTTAATTCATGCAATGTATTCTTGCCAAACCTTGTGTAATCAATAAGAATGTTCTGTTGATTATCACCCTTAATGAGACTCTATACACCAGAAATAGTATAAATGCTACAAACAACTGCTGTCCATGACTGCACCATTTTAAAAAACAAGAAAACTTGTTACTTAAGCTCAGTGAAACCAATACAAACAGTTTGGTACCTCGTTTGTTATGACAGCCAGCTGCATTAGATTATATGAAGTTTCCATTTCTACCGCAAGAGGATGACACATTTTAAAATAATACAAATAAATCTAGCCTCAAAGCCAAACAAAACATTGTATTATAGTTGTTGACATAGTGATGCAAATTTATCTTAAGATTATGCAAAAATTAAACAAAAAATTATAACGTATAAATCCATAGGTATGGAAATAAGATGAGGAACATCAGCTACTAAGCCATTTAATAAACTTCCACATCAAGATAGAATAAAAGGAGGGATGTTTGCTATTTTAAAGCAGGAGAAATTACATCCTTGAACATGTGGCATGTAGAGGCAGAGCCAATGGAAGAGACTGTCAACCCAGCAAAAACACTGAGAAGGTTCTGAAGCACCAGGTCCCAATGGGGTGAACATGAGAGGAAGGTCAAAAGGAGGAGGATTAATGAGAGATCAGGGCAAGAAACAGTTGGGTATTAACCAGTCCTTTTCTCTACCTATGTGAGCCCCTGGGCAAGTAAACCTGAGGTGAAATTTCCCATTCAACACACAAGCATGCGCATGCACTTATAAGCACATACGTAGACACATGCTTACAGGTACCCCCATCAGAAAACAAAATTAAAATATTTAAAGAGATCAGCCAGAATAAAAAGTAAGATCAAGAGCACAAAAAAGTACATAATACTTGTTCTGCGGGAAACAGAATGATTTGTGGGAATTTAATTTTCTAACATCTGAATAAATATCTTCAGGGAGAATTATGAGAATATTTCATCCATGAAAAATAATATTCTGTAGAAAAGGAAAAATCTAAAGTGATTGGAAATTTAAACTATGATGTCCAAAATAAAAGAAGAGCAGAAGAATAAAACTAAAGTTGATACTTAAGGTATAAATATTAGGGTGTTATTTGAGAAGTAAAGATGAAAATAATTATTACCCTAGTAGGAAGTTTATAGATACTATCTCAATGTTTAAGTCAATAAATAACATTGTAGACACTAAAGAGATAATTACCAGAAAAGAACAACTCTCAGTGAAGAAATCTGAAGCCGGAAGTGTTGATTTTTATTATGAGCCTTTGACAACAAGCTGTTTTTAAAACACACAATGTTCTTAAACATTGTTTTTCAGTGTTTTTAAAAAACACAATTTATCGTTTTTATTCAATGTTTTTAAATTCGATGTTTTTAAAAAACACAATTTATTGTTTTTATTTTTAAAACAAAACTCATAAAAAACTTAATAGCATTTCTTTAGAGATCTACATAGTATATCACACTTTAGGTTTTTGAGGTGAGAATTAATTGAAGCACTGTTAATTTTTAGTACCTGTAGGTAAGCCACTGTCGTGAATTAAAATCTATATAACTGAACTGGGTAATAGAGTTTTTATCAGTGGGATGTCACAAAAACTGTTTTCATTATTGAATAATTGAATCATTCTTTTTTCCTTTCAATAATCTTTTTTAAAGTTTTAGGGTAGATCAACTTGTTATCAGTACAATGACGTGAAGAACCCAGAGAGAGAGAGACACAGACAGGGAGACAGAGAGATCTAAGTTTCCTCCCTGTCTGAGGAGCAATGCCATTCCACTGTATACTGGAGTAAAGTTATTGAAATGTCATAATACTCTAAGAAAATCCCACTGAAGAAAATAACATATTTTCCAGTGAGAAGGATAAATGTTTCATTCATTTTTCGGTAGCAAGGAAGACAACTGCCAAATAGTGTTCCCTAAAGCCAAGAACACATCGGGCAGAAATGAGAACTTCTAGAGTAAACCCCAGCTTTAAATCTCTTTTTTCTAAAAACTATATTTCCAAACAAATTTTGCATATACTGTTATTTTGCTGTACTTGTTTACTGTTATATTTTAAAATATACAAATTGGAAGCATTTTTGCATATCTAACATGTAGTCAATAAAAGAAGATATAAAGGACAAAAATTATATTCTAAAAGAAAAAGACATAAATTCACCTGAAGCATATTTTTCATTTTTTTAAATTTAAAGTTAATAATAAAATTAATGCTGTGTGTAGTTGTCCTTGCCCTGAGATAGCTGCATGAAAATAAAGCAAGTTGAGTGAAAAATAAAAAAGACTTAAAATACCAACTGAGATATTCAAAACTACTAAACTTAAATCTACTAGACTAACTGGGCTTAGAAGGAAGGATGTGTGATTTTGCCATCTACATGGTTCTCTTCAAGACACACAGACATTTCCAGGTAAATAAGACATCTATAAAATAATGAACCAATGCAATGACCTTCATACTGCCTGACATTGTTGAATTAAGACAATAGCTGTTAGAATTTGCTTGGGGATCTGCTTTACTGGATTTGTTTTCTTATATGAATACCTTCATTTATTTAATTATTTAACCAACAAACATTATACAGCGTGCCCTCTATACCAGGAACTATACTAAACAATGAGAAATAGGGAACAGTGGATGTGCTTCGTAGCATTGATTTTTGTGATACTTGCTGTTTTTAGCACTGTGTGGATACAAAGAAAGGGAAGTAGGAGTGGTCTTTGGCTCCCAGTCCAGCAAGAAATTCAGAAAAACTTCATTTGGCCATTTCGTGTTGCGTGAATTAATAACACCAAAGATTTGTTCACTTTTTTATTGATTTGAGATAGAGAGAGTAGGAGGAAGAGAAGCATTGGTTTGTTGTTCCACTTATTTATATATTAATTGGCTGATTCTTGTATGTTCCCTGATCTGGGACTGAACCTGCAATTTTGGTGTATCAGGACAACACTCTAACCAACTGAACTACCTGATCAGTGCAACAAAATTCATTATACATATACCTATATCCATTACTGCAAGATATGGAGATGTGGTGTTTTTATAATTTAAAATAATTATGATTTACTTATTCTAGCTCAAATTCTAGATAACATATTCCATGAGTATAATACCAAAAGTAACCTCCAAATACATGCTTTAGATAAAAGGTAAACCTTAGCTAGTGTAATCACTTGGCTGAGAATATTCAGTTTCCTAAGATATGATTTAGGGATACATATTGCATTTATTTTCTTTTTTAAGACTCTTGTATTGTTATTCCATTACAGCCATCCCAATTTTTCCCCTTTGCCCTCCTCTTCCCATCCCAATGCCCACTCTCACAGTCAACTCCCACATTGTTGTCCATGTCCATGGGTCATTCATACATGTTCTTTAACTAGGCCCTTCCCCTTCTTTCCACTGTTATCTCCCTCCCCACTCCCCTCTGGTCACTGTCAGTCAGTCTCATGTTTCCATGCTAGTGGTTCTATTTTATTTGTTAGTTTATTTTGTTCATTAGATTCCTCTTATAGGTAAGATCATATAGTATTTGTCTTTCACTGCCTCACTTGTTTCACTTAGTGTTATAGTCTCCAGTTCCATACATGCTGTCTCTACAGGTAGAAGTTCCTTCTTTCTGCTGCATAGTATTCCATTGTGTTAATGAACCAGTTTTTGGATCCACATATCTACTGATGGGAACTTAGATAAATTTAACCAAGGAGGTAAAAGATCTACACTAGGAAAACTGTAGAACACGAAGAAAGAAATTAAGGAAGATACAAATAAGTAGAACCATATATTGTGTTCATGGATTGGAAGAATTGGCATCATTAAATGTCCATATGTGCCAAAGCAATCTAAAGATTCAACACAATTCCTATTAAAATGCCAGTGGCACATTCCACAGATCTAGAGCAAATATTTCAAAAATTTACATGGAATGAAAAAAGATCCCAAGTAGCCTCAGCAATCATGAGAAAGAAGAACAAAGTAGAAGGGATCGTAATACCTGATCTCAAGCAATACTACAAGGCCACTGTAATCAAAACAGTCTGCTTCCTGGCATAAGAACAAACACATAGATCAATGGAACATAGAGGGACCAGAGAAAAATCTGTGTCTCTACAATCAAAGAATGTTTGACAAAGGGAGCATGAGCATAAAATAGAGTAAAAATAGCCTCTTCAATAAATGGTGTTGGGAGAACTGGATTGGTACATGCAAAAAAAAAAAAAAAAAAGGAAAGAAACTAGACCACCAACTTACAACATACACCAGAATAAACTCAAAATAGATAAAAGACTTAAATACAAGCTGTGACAACAGTAGAGTCCTAAAGGAAAACACAGGCAGTAAAATTTCAGATATCTAACATAGCAATATATTTGCTGATTTATCTCCTAGTGCAAGGGAAATAAAGAAAAATACAAACAAATGGGATTATGCCAAATTAAAAAGCTGCATGGCTAAAGAAACCAACCTCAAAATGAAAAGGGAAACAACCATATGGGAAAACATATTTGCCCATGATGCATCAGAGAAGGGTTTGATCTCCAAAACATATAAAAAAAACTCATACAGCTCAACACCAGGAAAACAAACAATCCACTTAAAAAATGGGTAAAGGACCTGAACAGACACTTCTCCACGTAGGACAAACATAGGGCCTGTAGACATAGGAAAAGATGTTCAACATCACTAGCCATCAGAGCAAGGCATTTACTTTCATTTTAAAAAAAAAATTTCTACCAAAAAATCAAATAGTAATTCAAATTCATTTAGTATTATCTAAAGGAAGGCAGTTTTCTTAATTTACTGTTTCATCGCAGAAACTCAGGGTATTTGTTGGGAACATAAGAAGACAAAGATATACTAGACAACAATACTACATAAAATATCTCAGGTGAATCAGTTGTTGAAAGAAACACCTACATAATAGGCAAATATGCTGATTTATAATCCCAGAGTGTGGGTTGCAGATTAAATCACCAAAAGAATTCTTTTACTTGTTCATTCAGAATTCAACAAATTTCTATTTAGCAACTCCTGTGTTTCACGCTTAGAAGTTGATAGTAAAAAATATCTATGCCATCTTTTCTTTATAATGAGACAGAGTTCACAATATTTTTACCATCTGGTGTCAAAGAAAACACCTTTTCTTAACAGTGAGCACACGTTTCTTGAGTTGTATGAGTTCTTTATATATTTTGGAGGTCAAACCCTTGTCTGATGCATCATTGGCAAATATGTTTTCCCATATGGTTGTTTCCCTTTTCATTTTGAGGTTGGTTTCTTTAGCCATGCAGAAGCTTTTTAATTTGACATAATCCCATTTGTTTGTATTTTTCTCTATTTCCCTTGCACTAGGAGATAAATCAGCAAATATATAGCTATGTTAGATATCTGAAATTTTACTGCCTATGTTTTCCTTTAGGACTTTCCCGGTCTTGGTTCACATTTGGAGAAAGCAAGTCGTGAGTTGTAAGCCACGTAGGCCCTCCGTTGTGTAAGAAAGACAGTGTCAGAGAGCAAAGGAGGCCCTCAAGCTATGGGAAACTAAAGAAGAATTAAAATGCATACCAATACACTCATTTGTTTACTGGTGTTCACATTATTGTTGTATTTCACAAGTAAAAAACTATTCAGCACCAGAGAAATAACAAACAATCTGGAAAACAAGAGAAGTAGTGATCCGTTGGTGCAGATAGTTTGCTAAGTGACTGTAGCCTTGCGGGTTGAAAGTTTCTGGAAACAGGTTAGACTACTATTCAAGTTTGGATGCAAAAGGAAAATTGGATAAAATGGAGACAATTTAATTTAATTTATATTTTTCAAGAGTGGCATTAATAATGAATTGTAGTTTTTTGCAAACATATATCATATCTGGAGTTATTTTATTGCTGAGTTGTACATATCAAAGTTCTCAATAGAAAGTTTATAATTTCAAGGTGTATGACAAGATAGCCTGGTCAACAAAGTCATATGTCACATATGTCAACAGTATGTCCTGAACAATGCAATGGTTCTTTACCTGACTGCATGCAAAATCAGTAGGTTTGTGGCAGTTTAATTATGGTAAGTAAAAGCTTGCACAGTAATGACAAAGTACTTTACTTATTTTGGATTTTGGAATTAGTCTGGTACACGGTCATTGACTCCACCTGGTTTCTCTCAGAGTCCTTGCCTGTGTCAATTTATCAGGCCATATGTGATGTCCTGCAACACAAGATTAGATGGGATAATTCATGTGGAGAAACTCTGAAAGTTGTAGACTGTGTATTCATTTATGTGCTGCATTATGCATGAGCAAGTGTGATGTTTCAAATCAAAGAAGCTTGATAGTAGATCACTTGTTATTTTGTTGGCACTGGGAATAAATTTCTGCCTGATGTTATTCACAACAAGTTGCCATAGGAGCTTATATTTTGGGGTTAGAGATTGTCCTTAAAGGGAAAATAAGTGTTCTATTTGAAAATGTCATGCTCTTCTGGAAGCTAATATATTGTTACTGATCATTTTCATATTAAAATAAAATAGCATGTTTGTCTTTTCCTTAGATATCTTTCTAGATAGCAAAATATTGAGAAAGTGAGCATCTTGTAGGAAAAAAAATAACTAAAAATGTGTAGCAGAGTAGGTTTCACTAGAGAGGGCAAAAGTGGTTAGATGCTTCTGCACAGCAGGAGGAAATTAAAATGAATGAGCACTAGTAGAGAGTCAGGAGAATCCTGTCTGCAACTTGGCTCTGCCACTGACTGTTTTTATGACCTTAACCATCTATAATTTATTCTAAATGTACATAATTTAATAGCAATATTGTGAAAGTGCTAAAATTCTAAGTAGTTAAGAAGATATGAGCACATTCTAGGAAGAACTTGCTTCTGTGCAAAAGATATGATTACGGATAGATTTATGGTTAATTATTCCCATAAATTTTACCATTGGACACCTATTAGCTCTAATAGTTTATGAATCTTTATTTTGCTTTATTTTCTTTCAAAGTTATTATTAATTCTGTAAGTAGATTTTATTAAATAGTAGTAAAATCTTATTTTCCAAGTAATTATAAAAATTCTCAAAAAAGATAATTCAAACTTCAATAAATAGTGCTTCCAAGATTAAATTTACATGAGTAAGAAACAAAGAAACTAGGTGACTTTAAAGAGAAAAAATAGCATTATAGGACAACACTTTTTGGATAGAAAAATATACAGAATTTAAAATATACGTAACACTAGATTTATTCTGGTTAACCCATGTTTCGCAAACTGCTACAAAATTTTTTCCAGAGGGTATCTTTTATGTGTAGCTAGGGAGTAATTAATTAGATTTACCATGACATGTTCATCCATTTAAATTATCTACTATACTTCCAAGTTTTAGTACATTGCTTAAAGTCAATGATCTATTAGTTATAGAGGCAGAAGACAAGGAAAATTGATTAGAAAATAAAATATAGACTTGAGAGATAAATTTATGCTCTAAAAAATCTTTTCCAGAAGAAACTCAGATTTCTTTACATGTCACATTTCTTTTTTAATCCACTTCCCTGTCTTCTGATATTGAACCACTCTCTGATGTTTGATGTCTCTTGTCTTGCCTTCACGAATTAGGTTTATAAAACAAAGATCAACTAGACAAAGGAAGGAATTCAAACTTTGGTTTTGGATTAGTTTTATATCACTTAGGACTATGCCACAAAATATAAAATTATTAATGTTGATTTTTTTTTGTTTTTGTGAATTACTTTAAAATTTATGAATATAACCTTTAGGCCTACAAGGCTTCTTTTAGGTCATTGATCCCCTATCACAGTACATATTAAGCATGATGGGAAAAAGGAGTTCCTGTTACCTGTCACTCACAGTCTCAGTTTCTAAAGGGCTCTCAACAAAATCTTGCATGCACCTCAGTCATTTCTATGCATGCATTCTGACCTCCTGGTTATCCCTTACCTATATTTTGTAATTTGTTATATTTTTTAAGGATTTTCATTTTCTCCTCAATGGTTTTACTTCTGCTCATTCCTATATCTGTGTTTCAGTGAGGTCTAGGCCACTCTGAGACTGAGTCTGCATATTATAGGCTGTACCATCTCCAAACACTCACTGTTCTTTTCAGGATGAAGAGAATCTGTGTAAACAGAGCCTCAACATATATTTTAAGAAAATATTTTAATACCTTTCAAATGGACCCTAAATATCATATGGCATACTTAAATCAGTTAATGATATTTTCTATTTATTAAATTGCATGATTGTTCAGGCATGATAGTTAATATATATTTTTTTATGTCTTACAATTTTAGTCATAAAGTAACTGAAACACTTATTTAAAATGAGGAAACAGATATAGACAAGTTAAATAACTTTCAAACAGCCTGCTATTTTACAGAATAGGTAAAACAAGGCTTAGACTAATCCAAATAAATAATTCTGGTTTAAAGTTTATTCTCTGCCTCTTAAAAATATATTAGATATGAATTATATATATATATGAAAATAAGGACATATGTAATTTTACCATATAAGTGATACTTATCAATATGAAAAAATAGGCAAAATAAGTATAAACTAAAAGAATATCAACAACGGAAAGCACTCTGGAATGGCAAAGACCTTTAAAAGTCCACTTTTTATAAGGACAATGGGAACACTAGAAAACTGTCAAAATCAACTATTTTAGAACTCCCCTATCATCCTTTGGTAACTCTGCAGTAGCTTTGATAAGCAACAAGCTTTAAGCTTTGAAAATCATCATTAAACAACAACCGGATATTTTTATTACTTTACCTGATTCAGAGTGTGCTGTCTGTGAACAACCCTTTCTTGTAAAAAACAATCAGTAACAATTGCTTAAGATTACAGATGCCAGAGTTGGGGATACAAACTAGATTTACAAAAAGCTGACCAAAAACACTTTACAAAATTTAAAGAATGAAATTTAAAGAATGAGACACCCTTAGAAGAGTTTGGTAAGCACCAACACAGGTTTTTGAATTTATAAAGCTGTGAACCCTTCCAAGAGTGTGCAAACAATGATTCTAATATCTCACTTCTAGCTGACCTTAAGTTTGTTCACACAAAGGAAATGGAGACTCAGACAGAGGTGTTAGCTGCCTGACAAAGGTTTTGAGAGGTATCACAACACACACATACAGTTTTTGAGAATTATTTGCTCAAGATAGTAAAAGAATATTAGTTCTGTCATTAACTGATCAAAAAGTTATCTCCTCAGAGACTTGCACACAAAAAAAGTACAAAAATTTACAAAACTAGTTCAGAAAATTCAGTAAAGAAGCAAATGGCAAAAAGAACAGCAAAGAGCTGCAGCAACAAAATGTGGGGAATCTAATTTCCAGGTTTGACATACTACATTATTTAAATGTCCAGTTGTAAGCAAAAAATTTATGACAGCTACAAAGAATACAGTAAAGCATGGCCCATGAAGATTTTAAAAATCTGTCAAGAGAAACCATCCCTGAGGAGACCCATACATATTGGACTTACTGGACAAAGACTTTAAAGCTGCAGTTATAAATATGTTGAAAGAACTAAAAGAAACTATGTCTAAATAATTCAATTAAAACATGAGAATAACAGTCCCCCAAAAGAAAGTGCCATTAAAGGCATGGATATCATAAACAGAAAATACAATTCTGGATGTGGAAATTGCAATAATAGAAAAAAATTTTATAGAAGGGTTCAGGCTCAGACTTGAGCTCGATGAAGAATGAATCAACAAGCTTGAATACAAGTCAGTTAAAGTTTCTATTTCTTGAAGAAATATATTAAAAAGTGTAATATGTTGAATAAAGTCTCAGAACCTGTGGCCACCATCAATCATGCAGCATGTGCAGAATGAATATCCCAGAAAAATAGATAAAAGGCAAGAAAAAATGATGTTTTAATACTTGAAAATATGCCCAATTTTATGAAAGATGAATGTACATATTAAGAAGCAGAACAAAATTTAAGCAGGATAAAACTCAAAGAGAACCACACTGAACAACATCATAATCAAATCAAATCAAATCTTTTAGATGTTGAAATCTAAAGACAAATAGAGAATTATGTTTGTTTCTTTGTTCGTTTAAATATATGGCATTTTAAAAAAATCTGTCAAAATAGCAGCTGAACACAAACTAAGGAACAGAGACTTCACCAACAATGTACAAAAAAAGAATACAGTCTCTGCAAAAATAAACGAGAAACAAGCCTGAAATAATTTTAAAAAGAAAGAAAAAAAGTTGAGTTCTCCATGAATATAAGATGTCTTTCCATTTATCTGTGTGTCTTCTTTATTTTCCTTCATCAATGTTTTATATTTTCACTGTGAAAACCTTTCACCTGTTTGGTTAAATTTATTCCTAAGTATTTTTTGTTGCTATTTTGAATATGATTGTTTTCTTAATTTCATTTTCAGTCAGTTAATTGTTTATATAGAGAAACAAATGATTTCTGTATTTTGACTTTGTATCCTACAACCTTGACTGAATTCATTTTTTAGGTTTAACAGTTTTTTGGTTGAGTTTTCAGGCTTTTCCACATACATGATTATGTCATCTGCAAGCTTAGATCATCTACTTCTTTCTTTGTTACTTCTTTCCAAATATTAGAGTTTTACTTTGTTTTTGCTTAACAATTCAGTCATTAAGTCATTTTTCTTTCTTGGTATTTTACTATAATCCTTCAGGAGGAACCAGGCTGCTCCATCAACACTTTGCTTAGAGATTTCCTCAGCAAAATAGTCAATTTTATCACTGACACATTCTACCTTTCATAAAACACTATAGCACAGATACAATTGAACCCAGGTATTTGCTAATTTATAACAAAGATGACTAATAACATGTTCCTTATGTCCTTTTGAGAACTCATCAGAATGACCTTTATCATCCATATTTCTACCCACATTCTGTTCAAGGCTATTTACACATTCTACGAGATAAGATTTTCTGTACAGCTCTCCACCTTCCTTCCTGAGCCCTCACCAGAATGGTCCTCAATGTTCCATTCCCAGCAATGTAGACTTTTTCTAGCATGCACCTCCAAAATCTTTCACCCTCTGCCTATTTCCAAGGTCCAAAGTCACTTTCACATTTTTAGGTATCTGTTACAGCAGCTCCTGTACTTCCCAGTAAAAGGTTTTCTGTTTTAGTCTACTGCCATAACATAAATGCCATAGACTATGTGGCTGCTGTAAACAACAAACATTTACTTCTGTTTTCTAAAGGCTGGGGAGTTCAAGATCAAAACACCAACAAATTCAATGTCTGGTAGAACCATCTTCTTGGTTCATCAATTACTGTCTTTTGCTGTGACCTCACATGGTAGAAAGGACATGTGAGCATTCTGGGATCTCTTTTATGAGGTCATGAGGGCTTTAACCTCATGACTAATCACTTCCCAAAGGCCTTACCACTAAATATGGTCGCATTAGGGAATATTCCAACAATGTATTTGTGTAGGACAAAAATATTCAGCCTATAACAATTATTTAAGATGGCTTTTTCTGGAGATAATGGGACTGGAGAAATCTGAACACCCCTAGATCTCTGCTTCTTTGTCTCTTATTTTACATTTCCTTGCAGGATCATTATTAGTATAAGCTGTCCAAAGTTATTGATATAATACAGGAAAATCAAGTTATTATCTACATCCAAATTGTTTTTCACATTTTTAAAAAATATCTTGCAGTCAGAATATAAGTTATACACCTTAGTATCACAAGACAAGGCAAATTCTAACAGTTATGGTAAGAACTCAGTTATCTTCCCCGGCTGTAACTCATTCAGGAGATCGAGTGCTGGCCTGCAAACCGAAGAGTTGCGGATTCGATTCCCCAGTCACGGCACACACCTGGGTTGTGGGTCAGGTCCCCAGTAGGGGATGTGTGAGAGGTAACCACACATTGATGTTTCTCTCCCTCTCTTTCTCCCTCCCTTCCCTTCTCTCTAAAAATAAATAAATAAAACCTTTAAAGAAGAATTCTGTTATTATCTACTGAAGATTAAAGAGCCCAGGTTTGGAGGGATTTAAAGTCTGTTAAGGTGGTGGCAGTGGAAACAGAGGAAATAAGACATGTAACAAAAGTTTGCAACATGAAGGGAAAATCAACTTTAGGTAATTGTGTATGGGCCGGTGAAAGGATCTGCACAAGGTCATGTTAGCCAGCTCCAGGACCTGTATAATGTGTCAAAGGACTTGACTTTATGGCATCAGAGAGTTATTTGAGAAATGACACTCTTAAGAGAAAAAGTGATTGAAGAAGAGGAATATTTGGAAGACGAGATGTTAAGGTGAGATGCTACCCTGGTAATATGCCAGCCAATGTCAGAAAGCATAGTTCCTTTGGAACTTTTACAGGTCCCAAAGTTTATGATTCATATTATAGAATGGACAGTATTTGCAGTTATCATTTTATTACCCCTATTACCTCATTTGTTTTAAAGCTCAAGCAACATCATCTCATGATTAATATACACCAGACCTGAGAGGAGGCCTGAAAAGTGAAGGAGAAAAAAAAATAATAAAACAAGACACAGCCCCCAATATCAAGTGCTTATTGTCTAGAGAGGGTTTAACAAATAGCTTGATGTAGCAGAATGGCTTCTATAACGGATGTGCTTCCAGGTGTGAGGGGATCATGTGCTGGTGGAGACATTCTGCCTGAATCAATTGAAAAAAGGACAGCGTGTAGATTACATGATCTAGGGAGCAATGAGCACTCTATTTCTCCAAATATCCACGACCTGTTTGTTTCTTTGTTTGTTTTTTTAGAGGCTGTTTTGGAGATATAGATGGGAAAGCCGAAGTCAGTAGCAGCAGGGAGAACCGCTGACAAAACCTGGCCTGCTTGGTGTGCAATGCCAAGGGTCCTTGGGCCAACCTTGTTTAGAAGAGCATATTAATGACTTTATAAGGATGAGAGATTTTATTAAACTTAACAATGCTCATTTCATTAACTCCATCAACACATGCATGCATTCTTTTACCAATTAAGAGAAAAATATATTAAATCATTCCTGTAGGTATGCCCCACTGTTATCAATGTTTAACATTTTGAAAATTCATCTCATTTTAAAGCTCATCATCGTATGCTTAAATGTAGTTATTTATTTGAAAAAGATGAAGTACTCCTAACAAAGAATTTCATAAACTGCTAACATGCAAATCCTTTCTATTAAAAGCTAGAAGTCAAATTCTTTTGTTCACATCATCATAAAAATCACTGGGCTGCATCAAACCTTCGAGGCTGTAGAGAAGCAAAACTGAGACCCAGAGCTGGTGAGTGACTTGGTAAAGGTCAAACTGCTAATTGGCAGGCATGACATTTAGAATTTAAGATTTGCTTCACTAAACTTCTTTTTGAGAAAATGGATTTTTG
Source organism: Mormoops blainvillei (assembly GCA_004026545.1). Lineage (NCBI taxonomy): Eukaryota > Metazoa > Chordata > Mammalia > Chiroptera > Mormoopidae > Mormoops > Mormoops blainvillei. Next base: position 72,902 of record PVJD01004391.1, read on the forward strand.
CAGAAATCAAACAAATATTTTGACAGCATAGAGATTTTACTGATGATGAGAAAAGGCTTCAGACAGGAGAGTAGGAGAGGCAGTGAGAGAAGCAGTAGAGAGTGGGTGAAATGTGCAATGTGCCCATTAGAGGTTATTTACAAGGAACCTTCCTCTATCACCCTATCTGTCAGCGCTCTAGCACAGTGTAGGGCTTGTAAGGACAGGTGATGGATAGAGCTGCTGGGCTTTGAATCCCAGGTCTGCTTCTTGCTCGTTCTGTGAACTTCACCTATGTAATTAAACTCTCTGTGTCTTTGATGCCTCATCTAAAAAGTGGGGAAAATAAACTACCTCATAAATTACTTTGCAGATTTAATATGGTAGTACAACTTGGACAGAATCTATGGCATACTGTGATCCCAAATACTGTTTATTCTTATTAATTGTGGCAATGAACTCCAGGAGGTCTGTGTCTGTGCTGGCCTTTCTGGTCTGCTGGAGAATTAAAAACTTTTGATGAAGTAGGGAAGGCTTGAGAGGTGAAGGCCTTAGAGACTAACTGGTCAACATATCAATGTGGCACTCTGAAGTGAGAGATGAGGTTGTAGGGAACACGTTCCCCTGTGTCACTAGAAAATCAGTCTCACAGATGTGAGTGGGTATAGCAGTACAGTCTGAAAATGCAAGTAGAAGCATTTAAAACAACATTTTTAGCACAAATGAAAGAAAGGTGAAGAGCATCATGTCCTCATTTTCTTGATACAATTGGGAAACCACAAAGTACCAGATATGTTAGTGACCCTCATAAGAATCCTAGAATTCATTTAGCCCAGCAGGCCCATTTTACAGATATAGACCTCAATTTTTAGGAGGGTAATTTTTATCAATATCACATCTTACCTCATAAAAGAACTGGAAGAGAACCCATAGTTCCTGGTTCCCAGTCTAGTGAACTCAAGTAAACACAGCTGTAACTAACCAAACTGACATTGGCAATAATTGTTCATTTTATATGTGACTTTTCTTTTCCTTGGTAACCCTACCCTGAACCTAATGGTGTGAATATCAGTTATATGAAATGGACCAAACCAGAAAGTGTCAGAGGTTGGTACCTAGTCAGTGTCCAGGGACAGGACAATAACCACGAGTCCCAGGCGTTGAACTTTCCACATAGAGCAGCGAGCACAGCGGACACAGATGTTATTAGCATGGCCACTGTGACCCATCCTGAGACTAGCAAATACAGTCCATACTCCAAAGTTGTACTGTAGAGATCTAACCAAAAGTTCAATGTCAGAAGAATTGTTGTATTGCATTATGAATAAACAGTGAGAGGATTACCCATTCCTAGGAAGGTAAAGCAGTATGATGCTGTATGGACAAGAAATAAATCAAGAATCCAGCAATCAAAACCAGGCCACAGAATCATGGTAAAGTCAGCTAACAGACTGACCTACTGCTAAATCTCAAATACTCAGCCTACAGGTCCTTTTCGTTTCTGCTGATTTTGAGGATAGGTTGCTCAATGTGGGGCATAAAGAAACTTGCAATGGGTGGAGAGTCCTGAGCAATGTCAATTTAAGTGTGTATGGGAAGAGTAGGGCGAGCCATGACAGCGCTTCGGCACCTCTGGGTGGATATTCTGTGAGGTTAGGATAATGAGTGCAACTTAGTGCAATGGTTCACAGACTGAATAGTGTGAATTTAGCGTTACTTAGAGATACTCCTGGTTCCAGGGTAAAGGTGAAAGGGTCAAACAAGTGAAAATTGTCTTCTCATTTTCCTTTTATCTATTTTTATATAGAGTGTTTTATATAAATTTTATTTGAGGAACAACAATACCTTCAAAATATAGTAATAACATTGCAAAACGATTATGGATATCTTGATTTCCCTCGTCAATTTTTTATAGTCCTGAGGTCCATTCTTTCAGAGTCTCATTCAAAATCTAGCAAATTTTAGACATTTATTTATATAACCTATGAATTGATCACCTCGATAAACCCAGTAACATATAATACCATACATCGTTATTACAATATTATTGACTATATTCCCTATGCTGTATTTTACATCCCCATGACTATTCTGTAATTGCCCATTTGTACTTTTTAATCCTTTCACCATTTTTTACCCATCCCCTAAACCCCTCCCATCTGGCAACGGTCAAAATGTTCTCTATGATACTGCACATCAACTGCAATTAAAAATAAAAATTATTACAAAAAAACTAGCAAATTTCATAAACATTTTAGTTACACTGAGATATTTACGAGTGATAATAGCTGTATGCATTCATTTCGTCAGCCGTTATCATCTACCCATTCTCTCAGCAAACGGGAGAATGTGGCGCCAGGAGAGCAATAATCCCATGCGGAGACAGACATCCAAAGCAACAACGTGCGTTCCACGATAAAATGCAGATGTGGACCTTCTGTGGAGGGGCGAGCTCTGTCAGCGGAGGTTCGTGTTAGAGGACAGCTAGGGACCTCCTGGAATACATGCCTTAGGGGCCGGCAGAAGGGCGTTTGTCTCAATCGTGAGAGGAGAAATAATTTAGCGTCTAACAGAACAACGTGTTCAAGCGCAAACTGGAGTAAAGAAAAAAAAAATTTTTGCTTTTGCTGGTTACTTTAGCAGGAAAACAGGCTCTTCCTGACTTGAAGCTCAGTTTTGAGAATGTGTATGTTATCTTTGGGGCAGGCTGTCTGAGAGGCTGCCTTGGATGTGACCCTGACCACCAGCCTAGCTTCTTCGTCTAGGTTACAGCTAGCTCTGAACAGTCCAATCTTTAGGCTTTCTTGTATTAATAAAGGGCTTTCCTGATTTTTCCTAAACATATGAACTAACGCTTAATGCACTTGTTTAAATTTTTTTTTTAGAAACACATCACTCCAAGTGAATATAAATATTCACAGGAAAAGTCTGAGACTATGTCCCTTTAACAACAAAAAGAAATCTTACAATTACAAATATTTTGGCATTGGTAGGATCACATGTACAACCCCAGAGGGTATCATTTATAGCCTTTTTACAGCAGCAAGTCTGGGTTCTGGTCTCAGAGAGGACTCATAGAACAGGCAAATGCATTCTGCTTATCATTTACAGTAGGAGATTCTGTGATATTTGAAGTTTTCTAAAAACAACAGGAATGCTTATTAAAAGCTGGATTCGAGAGGGGTGAGTTTATTTATAGACATAAAATAAAGGCTTATAAGTTTATTATAACTGCTTGTACTATGTTCTCAACTATCTTGTGCTGCTTCCGTGGCTGGAAGTCAATGAAAAATTCAACATTGGCCTAGCCACCACCAGAGAGCATATTTTGTTTTTATTCTCAGAAAGTTCAATCAAATCGTAGAAATAGGAAAAAAAATTAAAAACTTAAAACAACGCATCCTATGAAACTACAAAGCGTAAGCAAGTTACAAAAGTGGATTAGAAATCAGAAAAACATCAGTCTTCCAACTGTCACTACCTCACAATGCAATGACATTGTGAGAGCAGACTCAACACCCTCAAGGGGAAAGGCATGAGTAAGCATACACATACTAAAACAAAAGAGCAAAAAAGGAAAAGGAAAACTTCCTTGAACCTTTTTTTAGAAAGATAAGAAGCTCAGATGTGTTCCTAAAGGAAATAAACCAAGAACATAGAACCTGTGTTACCTACACGTCAGGGAACTAAGGGCAGAAGTGAAGTGGGCTGAGGTCACAAAACCACAGCTCTGCTCTGTAGCAGGTCTAGAGAACACCAGTTAATAGAATGCCAGAGACCTCAGGCTCTATCGCCAGGAAATAACAACAAAATGGTGATGATTAACTCTAATGTGTTTATACTTAGGGACAGTAGATTTAGACTTCTATCAGTGGATTTGTGCATGGAGCAGTGATAAACATATAAATTTTATAAGTAAAGTAAGTAGCAATTATTCAATGCATGTGAAAAATTCTGAAGAAAAATGTAAATGTAGCTCATACCTGATTTAGCAGAGAAAAGAAAGCTCATACTCATGGTACTATAAGGAGAATATTCATTTAACTAAGCACTGGAAACACACTCAAGGATGGGAAAAGGGCATGCATATACCTGAATGCAATGTGTGTGTGTGTGTGTGTGTGTGTGTGTGTGTGTGTGTGTTACTTTAGGAGTGAACTGAATTTGAACTTAGAGTAGACTTTGGGGGAAACCTCTACTCTGAATTCTAAGCCTTATTCTAAGATTTAACTTTATAGTGTTTGTATGTTCTACTTTGATTTACACATAAGTAAGCTATTGAGCATTTTTTCAGAGGCTATTGATCACTCAGATGGTGGTGTTCTACAATCTGAGACTGAGGTTTTGACACAGTTATATGCTATCTCCATGTTACATAATGTTGTCAAAGACACCTGAGAAAAAATATGGAAATAAGCATGGATGAAAAAGAGGGGGAGGGAAAAGAGAACACAGACTACTACTTCTCTCTTTATAATTAGCTTATGTACCATTTAACATGCAGGCTACAGATTGCCCATCAATGATTCCACAGCATCTGTTTATTTCTCAGTCTTTCTCCCCTCACCCCCGCCCCCCCATCCTGCTGCCCAGTGAACTCTCATATTTCAAATAGCTTTTGGAAAATTCATCATCTGTTCCCTTTTAAAAACTCTGAGAGCGCTTCTCCTGTTCCATCCAATAACTTGTTTATTTTTTATAGAATTTCCTTTTACTTTACTAGGAGTATGTTGATTTTTTTAAAGACAAATTCAAAAAAAATTAGTATAGATTTGTGGCTTAGGATTTTAGTTGAATTTGTCTGTGTTTTATAATAAACAGTTTTCTTCTTGGGAAATAAATTGCACTAGCAAAATTAGGATTTGCCTATTTTCGAGGCTATTTCTGCCCTCCAGCTGGGCTTTCAAATTGCATTATTTTTTTTCTCTGAGAAATGATACTGTTACAAATATGGTCAAGCTTTCTTTTTGAAATTTTAAGACTCAGACAAACCAGTCCATGCTTTATCAATAGGTTACTGTAGATTGATTTCAGAACTCTGTTTTAGGTTTTTAGCTTCACTAATTCACTAGCTTTATAGTTGTCGAATAGGTTACTATAATAATGATTCATCTGATTTGTTAAAGAAATGTGTGACCCTCACTGTTTCTAACTCAATTTGAGCTACACAACTCTGTGTGGATTCAACGTATTGAAGAATTAATGTGTGGGTCACAGTACATTGTGAAAAAATATGATGAACAATCCCACTTGTAAATGGCGTTATGTAAAACATGTTTGGCCTACTTAAAAGAACAAGGCAATCTGATAACTAACGTATTAGCTATTGTTACGCAGATCGATTCTGCTACTGATGTGGCCAATAGAAACATTAAAGGATCTCTCCCTGGGAAGAGCTCCTAAGCACAATGTTCTGGCTACTATGTGATTTTGGAAGTAAAGCTGTCTTTGATCTACGAAGACATTCTTTCAACTGGAAATGAACTCTCCCTCTTTTATCCATCACTTTATTTATGTATTTATTCAACAGAAATTTATTTTGTGTTGAGGTTACCAAGATGAATGAGACATGTTCTCTTCTCAAAGTTTGTACAGCTTATTAGAAAGCAAACATATAAATGATTGGAGCATTTTTTTTATGAGTACAATTGTTTTAATTGATTAGGCAATGATATGGCTCAAAGGGGAAAAGTGCTAAGCTTTTCTTTTTTAAAGGATGGATACAAGATGCAGTGTGTTCTAGACAGAGTCACATCTACAAAACTCAAGAGAAAACATTTCTTAAGTGGAAAGTAAGTTGTTTGTATCTCTGTGTGAGTAAAAGTTTATAAATCTGGAGGTAGGGGATTAAGAGATTAAGTAAATTGTACAAGATAAAATATAGATAAAATATAGGCCATCAGCAAAACACAACACTTCCAATTTCTCAGCATCTTTACCAGCACTTGCTATTTTCCTACTTTGATTGCAGCATCCCACATTCAAAGTGGTGTTTCATATATTTTTATGCTCGATGTGTCTTATACTACCTTACATTGAGCAGATTAAATATATATAACATATATATTCACTTGTGATATGTATATACATATATACATAATTTATATATACATGCATATGTATATAATTTAATTTTTAATTCAAATCAAAACTAACTCTTATAGCCCAGAAATTCTTCCCTTGGGTCTGCACTCAGCACAAATTTTTAATATTTTAATAGTCAACAGAAAAATACTGTGTCTGTAGAGTGATACATAAATTGTGGGTATTCATGGAGGAAAATGCGATGCAACAATGGGTTTGAGCTAATTATTACTACCACTTCAAAAAGAGGATGAAACTCACAAAGATAGTGTAGACAGGAAGAAAATACAAACAAACTACTACGTAAAATGTAATACTATTTACATTTCAAAAACAGTCAAAAGTATGTCAGGATAGACCTAAATAGACCGTTCTGTCATTGAAAGTGCCTCAAAGATCATGAGGCGAGGGTGGGGGGAGTGACAGCCACGCTCTGTTTCCTGACCTGGGTGCTGATTACTCGGGTGTGTTTACTTCATCGATATTCATCAAGCTGCACAGCTACACTTTTTTCCACTTTTCTTTATACAGTTGTAGCAACTATCAAACTGAACAAAGAGGGGTAAAAGCTGCAATGTTTATCAAACACATTTGATAAAAGAAAAGCTTAATGGACTTAAAAAAAAATTGAACTACGGGAGTTTTGATCTTGGCCTGGGCCAATACTAAACATGGACATGAAATATCCTATTTCAAAAATCAGTGCTTGGCAACTATAACTGTAAGGTTGTGGAATATATATTTTCATGAAGCATGTTTAAATGGTTAAAAATATAATATATGTATTACTTCTGCCATTCACATGCACTTAGTAATACGGCTTCCCTTTCTCTCCATTCACCATTTTTGGGATACTGAGAAGCAGAGGTGGTTATTGTGCTCAGCAGTTGAAGATGAAATGTCAGAAATAAAGATTATAATATCATCCTGCAATCACTTAGGACATTTATAATTTCTCAACTTAGGAATAAAGAGAGATAATTAGTTTTCCCATTTTCTTATTTCAGAATAGCTAAGACATGTAATTAAATATTCATTTTAATTGAGAGATTTTTTGTGTGATTCCATGAATTGATATAAACTATAACTGGGAGGAAAAAAAGATATATGGGGAATTTGATTTAGCATAGTATATATCTGAATAATAGATATTAAAAACACATCAAAAAGTTTCAACTGAAAGGGAGTCATTTAATATTTTTTTCTCCACAACTGCAATGCACAAAATTTTGGTATATTATATAAACTGTAAATTTTTCAAATTCCTAGAAAATATGCACTTATCAAAATATGACTAGTCTATAAAAGTAACTATGTAATATTGCCCCCAGGAACAGCATAAAGAGCTCATCAGAGTAGAATTGAATTTAATTCAGCTATTTTAGGTTATTTTACTGCTGAAAGGATGTTCTGTATTCTCATTTCTAACATTTTACCTTATCTCATTTAACTGGTGCACCAGGCCTGTATTGTATAAATAACAGACAACAACGTTCCTATTTTTAAATATGAAAAATGAGACCTAAGCCATTAATTATACTTCCAAATAGCCCACAGTCAGTAAGGCAGCCTTGGGGCCAAGGTCTATCGATTCCTGAGCAATTTCTGGTTGGCTGTAGTTCCAGAGTTTTCCCATTTTGGAGAAAAAAATAACCTTTTTAGCTCATTAAATATGAAAATTTTTCAATCGTATTTAACTAACCCCCCAGGATTTTGAAAAATTCATCCTGATTTCTGTCCCAGAAATCTGCATTTTCAACAATTGTTTCTCTAATGGTTACTCCGTAGATCACATTTGAGAAACACTATTGTTTTAGCCTTCATTCTATTTTACCTCAGTTCCTCGTTGTACTCTGTTTAGCACTTCAGACACTGGAAGGAGATTACAGGGTGACAAGAAGAGAAAATTAAGAATGTACCCCTCGCTCACCTCAGGCTGGCTCTCTAACAGTCCAGGCATGTGTCAAAGGTAGGTCTCCATGGCTCCAGCTCACACCTAATAGCTCTGCCTTGGCTCCATGTTCCACCAGTTGACCTTGGTCTCTGGACTCTAGGAACATCACATCCTCCCTTTGTCTCTACATCCTTAGGAGTGAAATTGTTTTCCTCCTTTTACTAATGTTTGGGTTGCCACACTCTCCTTTTTTTGGATTCTTGGCTACTCCCTCAGGTTTTCAACCAACTACCTGTACTACATTTTACTTTTCCTTACATATTTAAAATGAGTGTCTCTTTTACAGTTTGGACCCTAACTGTACAACTGCCATAGTTTTTTTGAACAAATGAAGTTAATGTATGATTTCAAATGTTACGTAAGTCAATGTCATGTGCTATTCCAAGTCCAGGTTATACTTGTTACCTGCCATCTGGAACAAAGGACTCAGATTGGTCACATGGGGCCAAGTAGAAGATTACAAGAGTTAAACAGAAATGCTCTTATGACAGCTCCTACTGAATAAGCAAGTGAGGATTTTATTTGTTTATTTATCAATACACGAAAGATAGCACAAAGATGAACAAATGGCCAAAGATATTCTGTAAGTACTAATTGATTTTTCTTGCCGACTAAGGATGCTACACAACATCAAGCTAATGAAATAAGATTTGAAGGCTAGAGTATCTGGGTTTATTAAATTTATAAACTCATACTCTATTGTTTTCCTTGATTTGCATTTTTTTTATTCCTCCATTCTCATCATTGGATTAATAAAATCTAGAGGGCCTAAATGAAGATACAGGCCTAAGCAAACATACAATGTAGATTTTATGTGATTTTTCAGTTCTAAGACCTAAGTTTACCTGGAGAAAAGACAGAAGAAATTCTTTTGTCTCCATGGGATTCAGCAGTTACCTGGAGACTGGATTGTGGCCTATGAAAAATGCCTTATGGCAAAGTAAAGTAATTTCTTCTGGAGCATTCACCACATTTCTCACGTAAACCTCATATAGATGTAAGCAATCTCTTAGTGTCAAGGTTTCTGCTATCAGCCAGATATATTTTGACTAATGTACTTACCTCTTTTTTATTGTGGTGTGTTCACTTTGGCTCGTGTTTTCATCTCTGTTCATCCTTAAGAATAGCATCATCCTTTAAATTCTAAACTTAATCCTCTTTTGTTCTTCATTTCATACTCACCACATAACGTTATTTATTTCCAGTTCTTCAGCTATTATCTCTAGATCACTAAGTACAAAATCTATAATTTTAATCTCATAAGACTTTCATGAGATAAGCTCATTTTAATGCCTATTGGACTTTTCTATTGCAAATCCAGTAACAGTTAATATTTCTGCAACAGAATTTATTTTGTCGTATAACTCATGCCCATTTTTGACCAAGTTCTTGTGTTTTTTAAAACCACTTAATGAGACTTTCTAAAGTTAAAAAAAAACTAACAACAAAACCTTGGTGCACACTGTTAAATCTTTACCCTCTATAAATAGTCACATATCCAGTCAATTGTAATTTACATGTATCTTTAAATCTGATTTTTCTTTTTATCCATGTTACCACTCATGCATCCAGTGGTTATCATTATCTTTTCCTCAAGCTTCTTAACGTCTCCCCATGCTAATGGGTTTATGCCCAGTCTAAGCAATCCGTCACATTGCTGTTATTATTTTCTAAATCAAAGTCAGATCATGTTACTCCTCTGTTTTAAAAGAGAGAGAGAGAGAGAGAGAGAGAGCATTATGTTAAGTGAAATAAGCCAGGCAGTGAAAGGCAAATGCCAAATGATCTCACCTATAAATGGAATCTAATCAACAAAACAAACAAATGAGCAAAATAGAACCAGAGACTTGGAAATGAAGAGCAAACTGACAGTGACCAGAGGGGAGGGGAGGGATAACAGCGGAAAGAAGGGGAAGGGACAAGCCAAGGAACACAAATAGAGGACTCATGGGCAGGGACAATGGGAGGGGACTGACTGTGGGAGTGGGGGAGCGGGGCTGGGGTCAGCAAAGGGGAAAAGTGCAGGACATCTGCAACTGAACAGCAATACATTTTTTAAGAGAAAGGAAAAAAAGAAAAAGAAACAGTAAAGTTGCTACAATTTAAAAAAAGAGATAAGTAAATACTTCTCTTTGGCTTTTAATCCCACAGCCATGGAATAAAACCCTATTCCTATTGTTGTCTATGTGTACACTCTCATTTCTTGCAATTAGTCGAACACTGAATTTCTCTTCACTGTATTGGGTAAAGCAGACCAACTTTTGCTCAGTAACTTGGCATTCGCAACCACACTTGCCCTGAATGTCCTTCCTCCCTGATATGTATAACATACTCATATTCATTTTTCAGGATTTAGAAAAAAATATGTTTTCAAACAATTCTTCTTTAGCAACTGAAGAGTAAGTTGTAGCTCTCATATCACATTCAACTAATTTCATATTAATGACATATCATATTTATTTAAAGACATTTGTTCTGGAAATTCATGTATACAGATACCATATCTTCTTCAACCCATCTATCTGTTGTCATACTTACGCAATTTTATAAAAAAAGATCTATTACATTGCCTTTACTAGGTAAAGAATATGCAGAATAGAGAAATCCCTGTTCTATAACCACAAGGAATCCTGTTTGCACACAGAGGAGGAGACACATATAAGCAACTTTAAAATAATATATATGCACAACATAGAAGGTTTACACATGGCATGAACATAACTCAGTGGAGAGAATAATTATCTCTGGTTTTGGTATGACCAGGAAAGTATTCTTGTCACATGTGATCTCTGATATGAAATTTAAAGGATTAATTGACATGGGCCAGATGTGCTGGGCAGCAGATAAGGAGAACTTTCCAGGGATAGAAGATGACACATACAAAGGCAGTATCTACCTACTGAATCGACTGCAATTTTCTAATCATTCAACCAACATTTTTAAGTAACTATTACATGTAAGGAACATGTGATGTTAATGATTCAGACATGCTCCTGCATTCACACTTCATCTTCTAATGTTATCACTCAGTACCCAAATGAGAGATAATTCAGTAACGTCCAACAGTAGGGAAGCCCTCTCTTTCCCACTAATTTCTGGCATGATTCAGCAATGGGGCAGCAAACACAATGCAAGCAATTCAGTACATGATGGCCTCCCATGTTAGCTAACCTAAAATTATCAGGGAAAGCTGTGAAACACCTCCAAATGCACTAAACTAACGAAAGAGAAACATTTTTTACATTTAAAATCCCCAAAATGTTTATTTTCCCCCAGAAACATGAAGATGAATGGGTTTGCTGATTTTTATTCCAGCATCTGTTCATTCTATTCACTAAGCCACTTAATCATGTTCTTCTGCCAAGAGTGACAGGCCATATTTCCTAATGTGTTTTAATAGTTAAAATTACAAAATAGTAGATGTGATTTATTTGACATGGAAACTACAATTTGGGACTTTCCCAAATGATACTCTGGGTTATTTTAGGTAAAAATTGTCCCCTGTGAAAGGAAAATATTTTGTATAAATCCATTTAATTGGATGTACTAAAATCTAGGCAGGAGAGTCTATAATAAAATAGCAGTTTTTCTTTTTATCATATCATGTATTTGCTGTGTTTAGCAACATATTTCTTTTCTAAATTTAAATTTTTTTTCAATTATATAAGGGAACACATTTCTTTTTATATATTTTTCATTGAATATTTAAGCTGGTTTTCAATTACAGAAAGGAATACATTTCTTTTTATATATTTTTATTGAACATTTAAGCTGGTTTTAATTACAGAAAGAAATGCATTTCTTTTTAGAAATGTAAGCTTGCGGTTCCTTCACTGAATATTTAAGCTGTTTTACAATCTCTGGACAAGCATCTATAATCAGTTTGTTTGGCAGGAATTAGTGCACATGTTCAGGGCGCGTTTTATTTTCTGGTCCAGCTTCCATTGTGTGTGGAGTGTTTTTCAAAGTGCATAAGAGCATCCATACAAGAGCTGATGTGGTTTAGCAGCAAGAACGCCAGAGGTCACAAGTGCGATTATGATCATGGAGGGAAAGTACTTTTTCTTCCTGAGAACAGTTGTACGTGAAGAGGGAGAAAAAACCAACAAGCAAAAAGGCATTCTCCAAGTCTATTGGGTTCATATGATCTATCCCCATGCTGTTTTGACATAGTTGAGACAAACTTTTATCAAAATGCCCAACAATGAGTAAAATATCCCCCTGCTTTGTCAGATGAGTATAATTCATTGGTAAACCCATTATATTAAGCATGTAAAAATCATGATTTTTTAAAAAGGTTTTTTTGCATAATCTTTCTTGCTACACTACAACAGGTGGCTTTCCTATAAATTAATTATTGTTTATCTAACTGCTTGACCTCATTAAAATCTGAAAGCTCTATTCTAACTAAATTTCAATAATGCCACACAGGGTGAACTAGAGGTTAGAGGCAGTCTTGAATGTTCTTATATGAGAGGCAGATAAGAATAAATGTCATGGACTTACCAAATTGTTGCAAGTTTTAGGTGTACTAAGCAGCTGTAAATCACTTACACACATGGGTGTGCACACACATGCATGTGCACACACATTGGTGTGGGTCGCTATTGTTGGTTTTGACTTACTTTGTTTTGTCAGATGAGAAAATGCCAATGAATGAGAACACAACCTAAAATGCTGCATATTTAGTTTCCCAAACTTAACCATAATGTTCAACTGATAAACAACCAACCATATATAATTACTTTATAAAGGTAATGATTCCTTGGAACTAGTCTGAAAGCTGTTTTCTCATTGTTATAAAGGCTAAAGGAAACAGAGAATTGGTGTTTTTTAAATTATAATCTTTATTATATTTTTCCATTACCATTTAGTCCCCTCGTACCTCCCTCCCGCCAGCAATCACCTCACTGTTGTCCATGTCCATGAGTCCTTTTTTCCTTTTTTCTCAATCCCTCCACTCCCTAACTCTCATGCCCCCACTAGCTGTCATCTGTTCCCCATCTATGAGTCTGTTTTCCTTGTTAGTTCAGTTTGTTCATTAGATTCCACATATGAGTGAAATCATATGGTATTTGTCTTTTTCTGACTGGCTTATTTCACTTAGCATAATGTTCCCCAGGTCCATCCATACAGTTGCAAAGAGTAACATTTTCTTCCTTTTTATGGCCAAGTAGAATTCCATTGTGTAAATGTGCCATAGTTGTCTGATTCACTCACCTACTGATGGACACTTGGGCTGCTTCCATACCTTGGCAATTATAAATAAAGCTGCAATGACCACAGGCGTGCTTATATTCTTTCAAATTAGTGTTTTAGGTTCCTTTGGATATATTCCCAGAAGAGAGATTGCTGGGACAAAATGCAGATCCATTTTCTAATTTTTTGAGGTGTCTCCATACTGCTTTCCACAGTGGCTGTAACAATCTGCATTCCCATCAGCTGTGCAAAAGGATTCCCTTTTCTCCACATTCTAACCAGCACTTGTTGTTTGTTGATTTATTGATGGTAGTCATCCTGATGGTTGAGAGATGGTGTCTCATTGTGGTTTTTATTTGCATTTCTCTGATGATTAGTGATGTTGAGCATCTTTTCACAGGTCTATTGGTCATCTGCATGTCCTCTTTGGAGAAGTGTCTGTTTAGGTCCTTTGCCCATTACCTCTCCAGCAATGAAAGGAAAGTAGCCATTGCAATAACTTCTTTTCCATGGGTGTAATTGGACCTGTAAATTCAAACAAAGCAATGAACTGATTCTCAGCGCTTTCACAATATAAAGAAAACAATAGATTTCTGGACAAATTCTGCAATAAAGTGGTTAAGGACTTTGAGATTTGGTCATCTCACTACCTAAATAGAACAATTTATTTTTGTCTTTGTAATGCTCCATTTTTAAAATATGGCACAGAAAAAAAGTTGATTACTCATAGTTAATTTCAGACACTGTGTGCACAAAAATACCATGTGACTTCTGAAATCTGGGCCCAGTGTCTGTATTCTTTATCTCAGCCAAACACTAAGTACTTCTGTTCTTGCTCACATTCACGGAGCAACAGCCATGGGAGAGAGATTTAGGGAGGGATAGATGACAACGATAGTTTTCAGGTCTCTAGAAGTGCGTTATGCTTCACACCTAAAAAGGAGATTGATATTGATCCTAACCTTCAGTAAGAAGTGTTAAGTTCACCGAAAAAAACCCTCCTTCTTGTTTAACAAAGGCTGTTTATGTAGAGCTGAATGGTGCTAGAAAGAAACCTGAGCGATGAATTGGATATTCCTACTTCATCCCAAGCAGATTAGGGTTATGACTTTGGACACATCATTTTATCTTTAGGAAGCCCTTTTTCTACATCAGTAAAATTCAGATATCTCTCTGGTTTCCTTCCTCCTTCAAGTTACTATAGTCACGTCATTACATTATTAATTTTTTCACAGGTTTTTGATTGCAATATTATGATTTCATTATCATATAGTAGCTCATAAATAAAAAGATGTGCTAAATTATATTATTCATTAATAATTTTTTTTTTAATTCTTAAGGTTTTTGCCCTCCTTCATCTCCAAGGATGCTCATATACCCCTACCATAGTGACATTGGGCTCGGCCATGCGACTTTCTCCAGGCAGTGAAACATGAACAAGGATAACATTGTGCTTTCTGTGGGGAAGTTTTCTAAGCTTTACAAGGAAGCACATAGTTTGCCCAGTGACCAGTCGCACTCCAGTTTGAGCATGTTTTGTCATCCTGGGGCTGGAGTGAAGGTGAGTTGACCCAAAGCCACATCTGACCTGCAGGGGCATATAATGAAAATTTTAAAAAATAAGCTTTTATCATTCTAAAGCACTAGAATTTTGGTGTCATTTATTTCTGTAGCATAATGAAACTTAATCCAATAATTGATAGGGGTGTGTTTCTAACCACTGTTCTGCTGTATTTTCCACATGTCTCAGATTACAGATATACCACTATTTCAGTAAATGTACTACTCATATGTCAGTTATTTATTATTTTTATTGTTTAGAAATATCTACGGCACTTTGTGAATATTTTGTCCATCCCCTCCCATCCATACTTTTTAGCATGACCCACTCATGGTTGCCCCATGGCTACCTGTTGAGTTTGGCCAGTAGGGGACAACAACAAGAACCAGTAGTGCAGATGGAAGAAGAGGTCAGGGAGGTGTCCCCACTCCCAACCCTCCTCCTTGGTATCTTGACAGAGGCTGCATTCTGCAGGACAATCCTTTTTCCAAAGTTAATGAGTTATCTTTAAGCTCCAGTGACTAAGTTCCCTCTTCTGTCCTTTCAGGCTTAAGTTGGTAAAAACCTTTTCATTGTTGTCAGTCTCCGGAGGCTTCACTACCCTGTATCTACACCCTTAACCCTGCTCACACCTCTTACATAGGCTCTTTCTTAATTCTACTCAGTTTGACCTTTAAGTCTGTAATCTGTTTCCTCTAAGACACTTAGTGCTAGTGTCATATACATATAAAATATATATTCTCTTGATGTTTCTCTAGATGAAAGGCATATTACTCTTGTCTTATTTTTAAGCAAAATTAATTTGAACTATTAATTTGATTTTATTAATCATAAATGTTCAAATGGATGCATTTTCATAAAATCTACATTTAAACTCTTTAATCAACCCATTCAAGTACACAGCACTAGTATTTTCTTTTTTACTCAAATATACATACAGTTTCACAATAAAAATGTCTGACTATTTTTCATTGGGATTATGTTTCGGACATTCTTTATATATCTTTAAATGTCTTATTGCACTTGAAAGTGGGGTTTCATTATTTTATTTTCTAACATGAACTGGTCACTTCCAAACACATTACTAAATCACTGCATGTTAAAATAATTATAACTTCATTTATATTCTTGTTTTTGCACCATCTATACATGGGCTGGGACTTCCACAACTGTGCTGATTAATGTAGGTGTTTCACAATGATTAAAAGAGGTTCCTGATCCTCACCATGCTAATGCTTCCCCAGAAGTAGAAGCTTCTGTTTTCCTCCAAAATCAAGGTCTCACTGTTCTCTCCTCATTTCTTCATATTTGTTGGTCTGTTTTTCCATGAGAACAGAGTCACTGCACTGAAAATGTGGGACCTATCCTGCTAGAACGTGGGTCTGTGCAGTGGACAATGGTCGCTGTGAAGCTGGCTCATAAGTATATTAAGGCTCTGCATGAAGACCTGGATTTCCCCTTATATAGGGGCTAAGACATTGGTTCAACATGAGACAGTAACATGTCCTTATTTTATCATTGGGCCCCAGACGTATTCTCCAATTCAGCTTAAGTTTGGTAACTTATTTTTTGAGAATTTTCATTCACAAGGTTGATATATACAAGCCACATTTTACTCAATGTATCTATTTTTTGCTTTAAAATTTTAATTAAAGAAAAATTACAAGTACGGCTAAAATTTCCATTGTCAAAAATAGAAAAAAAATTCCATTGTCTACTATTCCTATCTCTTTCTTTATTCATTATTATAAATTTGATGTTAGTTTTTATTTTATATATTCACATAAGTATATATGTATTCATGAGGAAAATACAATTGGTAGGTGTATTAAATTTTTCATGTATATGGCATAGTATTTAGTTATTTTGTTACTGACTTCTAAAAATTTTATTCTTGCAAATGCATATAAACCTACTTTATTTAATTTATTACTATACACTATTCCATTCTGCTAATCTTCTACATTTTTTACCAATTTCAGTACAGACATGTTTTTGCTGTTATAAGCAATATAGCACTGAACAATTTTGTATTTGTCTCTTTATGACCAAGTGGGAGGTATTCATCTGTTAGGGTAGAACATCTGAAAATTGTTGGGGCATAGTTAGGAATATTTTCAACATTGTTAGATTTCATTAAAACGTCCAACAAAGAAGTTATGACAATATGCATTCCCACCAGTTGTGAATAAAGTTTGTTTCCTTATTTATTAGCCAATATGTAGTGATACAGATATTACAATACAGTAAAAATGATATTGTTTAAATCTAAGGTGTATAAAGAATTCCCATAGCTAATTAAGAAAAAAACAAAAGATGCAATAAAACATAAGCAAAGGGTACGAACAGGGAATTCATAAAGGATAAAGTCTGAGTATCGGACAAGCACAACTAATAACATAATGGATTGTCTCCCCATTTTGCTGGCAAATGTTAAGTGTCTGGTATCTATTTTCTTTATTAACACCAATCCAACCAGAGAGAAGTAGTAATTATTTTGCTCTAACACATTGCTGCATTGTTCTGTGTCTGATTTTAATAAGAAGGACGTTAGCACTTCATCATTCAGCACAAATCCATAGTTGGATTCAAAGCTCTTCGATGAATTTTAGATAGCAAACTTCTCATATGCATATTGTTCTACTTTGTCTCGCTGAATGCATGATCTCTCCAAATCAGAAGCCTTACTATTTTGTATATCTGTATGTGTTTTTCACCTTCCACTCCATCTGCCTGCCATGGTGTCCCTGATATATTTGAACCGAGTTTTTCCAAAATTATGTCTAGAAACTTTCCTTAATTGTTCTTAAAATAACATACAGGGTCATCTTGAGATTCCAGTAAAATCTGTTTGAACTTCCACAATTACACAGTAATTAAAAGTAAAAAAAAATTCTATGTCTAAAATATATAATGACAGGTTTAATGTGATCCAAATATTGAGTTAAGCAATGTGTACATGTATATATGCACATATACACATACACACATGTGTATTCACAAGTAAACACATGTATATAATCACACTTGATATTCACAAGACACTATGAAGTAGATAACTTTTTATTTCTATTTTGGAAAATAGAAACCTAAATTAAGATATTACTATTAATCAGTTATCTGTGGTTTATTGACCGACACAAATGAAATGTAAGAGGTTTTTTTTTTTTAATGCTAAAAATTAGGTTTTACCTGATGCCGATGGAGAGATATATGTGCATTTTTGACTGTGCCCCATTCAGGTTGGTAAATATACGTCATAAAAAGTATGAAGAATTTAAAATGACTACTAGTATGTATAGGACTAGGCAGACATTAATAAAGTTGAGAATATCACTGGACATAGGAGGAATGGGCCCAACACAATGTAGTTTTTGTCATGATGTCAAATGCATAATAATTTTTTTATCCTACTTTGTGAAAGAGGGAGGTAGAAAGAGCAAAACTGGTTGATTACCTTGAAGGGAGAAATGGACAGAGGGTATTTTACCACTTTTTTCCAAAAACTAAATGAGCAAACGTGCCAGGCACATCCATTTGAAAAACAGTTCTCCAAGGTAAGACAGTTACGTAAAAGTCATCAAAAACAAAGTACTTACCAATGACGGCATTTTCTCTCCTGGAATTTTGTCTTCTGGAGTTATTTTGACAGAAAAGGCTGTCCTGGTATCTCTGAAGAGAAACATTTGGAGTGCTTTCCACACGACTATATGTAAATGTACTTCTGACTGAATTAATCAGCCAGGTGCGCAGAGAATTTGAGGATAATCCTGTCCGGAGGGCCTCTGTGTGGCTGCCTGAGCGGGTTCCCAGATGGCCAGTCTGGGAAGCAATTTTTATTATTTAACCACACATGTCTCTGCTGTTCCTGAAACTCCAAAGTTTCTGACCAAATGAGCTATCATTTTTTGAGATGATTCTTTAACTTTCACCTTTATCTTTGTTTCCATGGACTTTGAATTCAAATGTACTCTAAAATCTGTCAGTATGACATTTTTTCTATTTTTTAATATTGCAAAGTGAATAAACATGAGTTTACCACCTTAATTTTTTAAAAGAAATTCAAAAATAAAATTTTATGAAAGATAGAATTACTTCTCTCTAATACAACATTAATAACCATCATAAAAAGGATTGCAATTTTGCATCCTGAAATGTTTGAGTTGAAGAGGCAAATTATTTCTTCTGAGTTTATGGAGTGAGGAGATCTATTGGACACTAAGAGTTTGGTGGGATTGGCATTGTCATCTGTTTAGGTAATTTGACATGATAATTCCCCTGGCTGCATGTCACAGATTTTGTCCTAACTGTAAATTCCTCCCTTTCCTCAGGGCATTTACTTTATAACATAGTTGACCATTAAACAACATGGGTTTGAACTGTGCCCATCCAATTATATGTGGGTTTTTAATAACCCTGCAGTCATCCCTCTGTGTTCTGGGTTTTGCATCCACAGATTCCCAACAGCAGATTGAAAATACTGTTTTTGATTGATGGTTGGTAAAAATCTATGCATGAAGAGGGTTGACTGTGTCGTTATTGAGAAAAACTCATGTACGTGTTGTTTTACCCTATTTTGTATAAGGGACATGAACAGCTGAGGGAGGGAAATGAGCATCCCACCTCCACTTGGCAGGGCCTGCGGAGTGCTCTCTCGGTCGGCTGTGACAAGTCAGGGAAGGACAGCAATCCAGTCCCACAGGTGAGTTCCAGCAGGTGCCAGAAAACAGAAATGAACATGTGTCCTATTACTTCAGATTGCATTGGGAAGAGGACCAGAGAACCTCATTTATATGATTTTGACTGAGTGTTGTTTTAATTCTTATCTATAGAAGCCAAGTCGCAGGTCTGGCTACCAAAGCACAGGAAACCTTCCCAACCCTCAAACGCAGTTGCTACGAAGCCACCATACTCCTACTTTAAAACATTCCACTTGCCTCTAAATTCAAAAACACAAGTATCACCTTGGCATTCTGTGTATATTTTAGGACAAATAGGCTTCACCAAATTTAGGAGAAAGGATGGCAAACAAAAAGCCAAAAATATCACCAGACTTATGCTTGGAGGACCCAGGTGCATCTATCTCAGGGCAGAATGGGGATGCAGAACTCAAATGGCAGTGATCTCAGTGGGGAAGCCCAGGCCCTAACGTTTCCTGTGTACTGCTGCAGATGGAGTCTATGCCTCATTTCCCTGTCCTCGTGTATTGACTTCCTCTCCACCACATGCCATCTCTTGATTTTTTTTAATTGCTTCGAACTTTGAAATTAAAAGAGCCAGTACCTCTGGTTTTCTGGTTTTTTTATGGGAGTTAACTTTAGAAGTCAATATGATTTAACATACTGCCTATCGTTGTCAGCCAAGAATCATCAGTCTGCAGCCAAGCCCAGACATGTAGCTGGCACTGACTGCAGCAGAGAACTTTTGCACGAAGTCGTGCTAAGGGCAAAGCATTCGCAACCTTGTTTTCAAACCTCAGCCCAGGTGGCCCCAGTAGACCTTGCCAACACTCTAATTTTGCTGTTTCAAATGGCACTTTGGCCTTTTTAAATAGAACCAGATCTAGCTATGCCTCAAAATAGGTTTCTATTTTCCATTGTGTGGTCAGCATATAACTGTTACATTTCTTTCAGGTAATGACAATAAATCATTTTTTTTCTATCTGAAAACCACTTAAGTTCTTAAATTTTTGTTTAAGAGGAAAACCTGGAAAGTTAGGTAAACCTCCTGGCTTATACTACAATGTGTGTGAATCAAAGACCCATGAAAATAATCATGCTGGGGTTTTCTATATTAACAGTTGCATTTCCTTTTGAATTCTTTTAAGTTACAAATGAATGCAAATATATCTTGATATCAGAGTTAAAGTTTTGAAATTTTGATTTTAATACTTCTCATTTAACTCAGAGATTCCTTGGGAGTGACCACAACCTCTTCACTATAGTCCTTAGTGTTTTAATGTGGAATAGGCTCTTTTAGATACAAACATATAGATAATAATAACTCTTCCTGACTGCTATTCTGAAGCAATAGGTCAAGTGCTTTAGATCCATTTTCAGGAATAATCTCATGATTACTCTCTGGATAATAGATCAAATCACATGTAATTGTAATTTTTGAATATTTTTACTTTCAAAAACAGCACCGTCGTACTGTGTTGAACCTAGTACATACCTCTGACTCCATTTCGCTAAACAGAAAACTAAGGACTACAAAGCTTAAGTAACATGCTCCAAAAAGTACAAAGCCTGCAGTTAACACAACTAGTGTTCAACACAGTCTCCTTTGAGTTCACATTCCACTAACTTGAGGGTTTACTGACTTGAGGTTTAAATCCAGGTGTCTTGTTTTGTTTCACTGTCACTGTTCCTTTAGCTGTCACTGTTCCTGTAATGGGCTCAGTTGGTAAATAACCTGGCTGGAGTAAGATTCCTCAGTGAAGGTCAGATTCATTTCTTTTTCTGTAAAGGACATGCATTCAGGCCTTTTGAGCTTGGCTTTAGGTGCAGACCAACATTTCCAGGACTAGAGAACAGAAACCCATACATACTCCAAGAGAAGTCGGGCTGAAGGTTTCGTGGGCTAAGTACCATTTTGCGGTGGGTTTGGAAACTGAGATTGGAGTTTGCAACACTTGGGATGGAATGTTCTTCTCAGTGCACCTGCCTGTGCAAGTACCATACGTGTTAGTGTGATCGGTGTCAGGGCAGGTATTTGGCCTTAACATTTACTTTGTTCTTCCTCGTTCCTGACAGTTCCGCCTCAGGATCCCCTGTGCAGTTTACCTTTTAGTGTATTCTGACATGCACAGAGTTGTTTATATGTGACCAAATCTGAAAACTATCAATTGCACAAACCATATGACCAAAGTATTAAGTATTGCAATAGGGAAAGGTATAAATAATTCAATCTTTAATAGTTTCTACAGATATTTTTTAATACTTTTCATCATTGTCACTATTACAGATGTCCCACATTTTCTCCTCTTTTCCTGCCTCTACCAAGTCCCTACCCCACCCTTGGCCTTGACCACATTGTTGTCTGTGTCCATGGGCTTTGCATATATGCTTATAAAGGTCTGTCCAGAAAAAGTCCAGCCATTGTTAATATAACGAGAATGGTTTGTGCAACATCGTTGTAACATGGGAGCCAAAGAGAGTGGACTGGAATACGCATGTATGAACAATGATGACTTTACTGTCCTAGTCAGCGGGGGTGGTATGTGCTGTTGACTGAGCATGTGTACTGTGTAGCCATTGCAATCAAAATGACTGAGCGAGTAGAACAGGGAATCTGCATCGAATTTTTCATTAAGCTTGAAATATTCCTCTGCAGAGCTATTTGCATGATTCAGAAGGCTTTCACAGATGAAACATTGAGTGAAACACTAAAAAATGTGGCACAAATTCTTCAAAGATAGCCAAGAATCTATGGAAAATGATCCATGTTCTAGAAGGCCTGAAACAATCAGAACACCTGAGAATGTTGAACATGTACAGGCTGCAATCAACAAACATCTGCGACTGACAGTGTGAAAACGAGAAGTTGATCTGGGGATTCCAGAAAAGACTGTGTCTGAGATTTTGATGCATGATACCTTGCAAGGACATTGGAATGAAACATGTTATGGCAAAATTTGTGCTGTGGCTTCTGCTACCAGAGCAGAAGGAACATCATGCTTCAGTTGCTAATGACTTGATTCAAACCACTGCCAATGAATCAGATTTCCTTAAGAAAGTCATAACCAGAGATGAATTGTGGGTCTACAGCTATGATATGGAAATGAAGGTCCAGCCATCCGAATGGAAGTCTCCTGGTTCTCCATGCCCAAAAAAGGTGCGGCAAAGTCGCAGCAAGATCAAGGCCATCTTAATTGTTTGTTTTGATTGGAAAGGTGTTGTTTATCACAAGTACACCCCTCCTAGCCAAACAATTAATAAGGAGCGCTACCTCACTGTTCTTCATCTGTTGACAGATGCAATATGACAAAAAGAGCTGCAGCTATGGGCAACTTGTAATTGGCAGCTTCATCATGACAATGTGCCCTTTCATGCATCACATCTCGTGCAGTGTTTTTTTGGTAAAACATCAAATCACCCAGCTGACTCTGCCCTGCTAAGTGAAGTTTGGCATCCTGGGGCTTCTGGCTTTTGCCAAAACTAAAATCACCTTTGAAATGGAAGAGATTTCAGACCATCAATGAGATTCAGGGTAATAAGATGGAGCACCTGATGGGGATTCCAACAAAGGATTTTACAGAGTGTTTTCAACAATGGAAGAGATGCTGAGAGAACTGTGTGAGGTCCCAAGGTGCCTACTTTGTAGGGGGCTGAGACATCATTGTCCTATATACAACGTTTACTATACCTTGTATCTTCAATAAATGTCTATATTTTCCATATTATGTGGCTGAATACCTTCTGGGCAGACCTCATATATAGTCTTTGGCTAATCTCTTCCAGTTCCCCCCACCTATTTCCCCTCTCTCAGTCTGTTTCATGTGTCCCTGTCTCTGGTTTTATTTTGTTTGTCAGTTTATTTTGTTCATTAGATACCACATTTGAGTGAAATCATATGGCATTTGTCTTTCTCTAACTGGCTTATTTTGCTTAGCAAAATTATCCATAAAAACTAATAATATTGGCTAAGTCTGTATCCTTTTACAAAATGTCACTCTTTCTTTGGATTTTTTTTTGTATTATGCTGCAAAATACCTAAGCATTTGTGATTAATAAAACAGATTTAGAATATTATAAAACAAAAAGATATGCCTATTAAAATGAATTAGACATGTGACAGTATGTAAACTGGGAGCAGGTAAAGATTAGTTCTATTAGCTTCTTTAGTGTTGGTCTCTGAGCCAACTCCAAATGAACTAAGAGAACAGATTTCCCAGATACTGTTGATAGTGTGATATTGTTAATTGAGATATTAACAAGCTTTCTATGTAGAAAAAATAAAAAATGGCCCATATTTGGAAGTACCAATTAACATATCCCCATTATATGGCATGTTAAACTCTTTGAAATTTCCCAGTAGAGAAATAATCTATTTAATAATTTTTAACTGATTGTACTACAATTCCATTGCTAAATCCACTCTGATTTTGGGATTTTTTTTTCTCCATAGGATATCTGTGTAAATCTTCCATAGCACTAATGTTTACTGGACCTTATTTAAAGTAACAATGAATCAGAAAAGGAATATTTGAATCAGTATCAATCAGAGTATTTATTAAGCAATTATTAAGTTTAAAGCATTCTGATAAATGATGTCTATGAAACACATGTTTGCAAAAAAAAAAAAAATTCTTACCCTGAAGTTGTTTACTTTTTCAGCTAGATAGTTAGACATTGTTATGGTATGAAATGTGTCCCTTCCCTAAAAGATATTGAAGTTGTAACCCAAGTGTCTGTGAGCATGATCTTATTTAAAAATAGGGTCTTTGAACATGTTTAAGCTAAGATGAGATCATTAGAGTGGACCCTAATCTGATATGACTGCATCCTTACAAAAAGGGGAGATTTGGACACAAGAACATGCACCCAGGAAAAATACCACATTAAGGCTGGAATTAAGATACCACAAATCAAGAAGCGATTAGAAGCTAGGAGAAAATCTTGGTACAGATCCTTCCTTAGTGACCTCAGAGAGAGCGTAGCTCTGCTAACAACTTGATGTGAGACTTTAAGCCTCCGGACCTGAGACAATAAATTTCTGTTGGTTAAGCCAACCAGTTTATGGTACTTTGATATGGCAGCCTTAAGAAATTAATACAGACATACTCTCAAAAGAATAACCATTGATATGGTCCATTGTCTATCAGATGACTGGAACAGGTGATGTTTTCTAAAGAGTTTGAAGGATGAACAATAGTGTGAAGACTATTAATAATAGTGAGGAGAAGTCTGAAGAAGGGAGGAGGAGAAGACGATGTTGGTTATCTAATAAAAAGTCAACTTCCTCCTGTTTTTATTTCCTATTGGCAAAGCCTATCTTCCAGGTTAAGTACTGGAAACACTTGATTTTTACCTTTCAACTCTTTCTCTCTAGCAGCTAGACCAATGGCCTATAACCAGGTACTGGCCAATGGGAGCTGAGGAAAAGTCTTCAGGAGCTTCTAGAAAACATTTCATCCATAATAAAAAGACACACGAAGGGAATGCTCTGTTTCTTCTTCACAGTAGGTGGTTATATTTAAATGAAGCTGGAACTTCTACACTTGACATGTTCCCCTGAGGGAAGAAATTGATGAAACACAGAGGATAATAGATATAAGAAGCACTTGACTTCCTGCAGATGGGAGGTTGTGTTAACTCTCCACACACTTTGCATCCATATTTCATATATATAAGCTAAAATAACTCCTTAACTTTTTCAGTTAAATATTATGTTACTAACAAAGATGATATTCTGAATGATAGGAAAAGAATGAAGGAACACAGAAGGACAAGAGAAGGGCATTTAAATGGAAGTGGAGACTAGGGCTCAAACTATCTTCAGGAGCCACATGAAAATTGTTAAAAACATTTCCTATTTAAGGATCTATGGTGGCAGGAAAATGGTGACAACTATACTTGAACAAGAATTTTTAAAAAATGTATAAATACCAAAAAAAAAAAAAAAAAGGATCTATCTTGACTGGCACATCCATCATGAGGCCATCACTGATTTGCATTCTTTCCTTTTTTGAGTTCCTCTCTTCTTCCTCAACCTGAGTTACCAAACAATCTCTGTCATCTTGAAATCACATTTTCCTTTGTCTGTGCATCATAGTCACTAATGTACAACTGTCTTGTCCAGCTATCTGTCATACCACTCGGTATTGTGCTCAGTGCCATGCAGGAACTCATGAGATAGCTATCTTACAGATAAAAGGATGAACAAATAAGAAGGGATGGAGGCCTTATCATTACTTCATTTATACTCCCATAAACATAGGCACAATGGCTCAGTTAAATGATTTCTCTTTTCTGTTGTTTTCTGTGCCAGGCACACTCCTCTGTGTTGGGGAGACAGCAGTGATCTGTGGTCTACACACAGGGAAAATACATTTAGTATCTATTACAGTGTAACATACAAGACTGACTTGATCAGATTTTGGCAGAAGTGTTGAACATGGATTATATGAGAACAGACTAGAAGAAAGGAATGAGCGAGTAGCTTTGTAACAGTGCTGGTCATAGATGATAAAGTTTTGCTGAGAATCAGTAGAAAAGGTGATAAGAATAACATAAAAGAAATGAAAGATGCAGCACGGAGTTCATGAAGAAAATTAATTTGGGGGTTGTACCTAGATTTTTGGCTTAGTTTATTAGATACTTACTGGGTGAGATAAGAAATAGAAAAGAAAGAACAGAGTGCTTTTTTGACAGACTGAGAAGACAACAAGTTCAAGTTCGGATATGCCCTATGTGCCAAGTTGAGATTAGAAGGTTGCATTGCTTGTCTTGAGGAAATGAACACTGGACATCAAGGTATGTGGCACAATATTATCCTTCACACAAAAGAGAGGAATTTTTCATGGGACTCAAAGACATCCTATGTTTGACATCTGAGTATCTTATCTCATTTTTTAACTAAAAGACACTTCTAATTCCTTGGGGTTATATAAAAGGAAATACATAGTTCATCTGAAAGATAGTGATAAGTTTTATGTTATTGAGAAACTTTGGTTTCACTTCACTGCAGCCAGTTGATGATGCAGATAAATGCATGGAAGCGTAGGAACTGTGTGCTTTGTTATCAGATATATTATATAGTTAGGGCTCTTTCCTAGTAAATATTCAAAACAAGTTCTTTCCTAGTGGCTTTAATGGAAGAAAATGAGCATGAATATCTTTACAGTATCACATTTCTAGTATTATAATGAAAGGTTAGTTGTCATACTTGCTATCATCTCTGATATTTCAAGTTTATAACATAAAATAATGTCTAGCAGATATTTGGTATGCCTCTTTTTCAGCTTGATTTTTACAGTGCTTTTATTTTATGAAATATATATTACAGAGAGTTTTATAAAGAGAATAACTTCCTTAGAAAATTGAAGGAGGCTTGGGAGCAAATCTGGAATGGGCATTTTCCACAGATATGAAATTTATTTTAGCATTTATCATTGAAGAGTTAGAATTACATATTTACAACTAATGAATCATTTAATTGATAAAAGAAGGAGGGTAAATAAAGAAACTTCTAGGTAATGAAACCAAGATAAGAAGGCACAGGCATCCTGTACACTAGGAACAATGAGAACCATGGCTAGAATCAATGGGAAATAATATTGGAAATGTAGGGAAAGGACACATTGAAGACACTAAAATTCATAAGAAAGGTTAAGAGTTAATATAGATATATATAAAGAAGCATGTGATGATGCTCTAAGCAAACACATGACAAAAGAGAAGTGATACATGAAAACTAAATAAGATGAACAAATACATGCATGTAAATATATATGTACATGTAAATGTCATGTATACAAGACACTATATGCTATATAAAGCATAGTATTCATAGTGTCCAATATAACATACATGGTTTATAAAGTATTTAATATATAAAACACACTTACAATTTAAAGTGAGTACTAAAATTTATAGTGTCTACTATAACACTTTAAAATAATATATATTATACAAGAAAAACTACATAGTATATAAATGACAACTATATATACCCAGAGATCAGCTATTTCCTTGAATTTCCCATTAAGATACTTACTAATTTCAAAATAGTGACTGAGAGGCTAAGCTCAACATTATTAAGGAACTGAGTGAAAAATTTGGAGTTAAAGACTTAATGGAACACTAGAACATCTGGTAAACACCTAGGCTTCAGCTGGTACTGTCGAAGGACTGCCACTTGCAAAAGGATAAGCCAAAAATATACAAGCATCAACATTGAGATAATCCAAAATATGAGTCAGTTCAATATTGATTTCATCATGATAATTATTTTTATCCCAGTTGCCTGCCAGGAGAAAAGTAAATTGTTTCTGGAGAAGATAGTGCTATACAATGATTAAAATTGTGTCCCCAGTTTTTATAGAAGTCTCACTTTTTATTGAAAGTACCTGGAAACAAAAACGTAAAAGAGAAACAATAAAAATATGATAGAAATAGTCCTAAAGAAAATTCAGATAATTAAGTAAATAGATAAAGATACTAAATAATTAATTAAATTTATCAATAAATTGGGTGAAAATAGCTATGCAGAAAAAGAAAACTATAAAAAATAATCTAAAGAGAATTCTGGAAGAAAGTATAGATCCGTATATTTGTATGTAGTAGCAGATTAGACAAAATATGAGAAAAAGTTAATATGCAGAAAGATGGGTTAGATGAAAATGTTGAATGAAGCTTTAAATAAAGGCTTTTTGACAGAGGAGTCAAAAATGCATATGGAACATGGTAAAATATCAGCATATGTATCATTGTAGTTCTATAAGAAGATAAAAGAGATAATAGTGCAGTGCCCTAAATATTTACATTTTAGAAAATAAGTGAATTTTTTAAACTTAAAGAGAACTAAAAATTTATAAGCTACTGCAAATCAGATAAATTTTGCTACTTTGAAAGCAATAGCTTTATAAATATGTAAAACAAAAAAGATAGATTCTAGATAATGGAGTATATATTCAGTGCACCTGACCAACAAAGGATTAATATCCACAATACATACAGAAGAGAACTCAGAGCAAAAGAGAAATAACTCAAAACTAAAACTATCTTTGGATTTTTATTGAGATTTTTAGATGTGTAAGTTCATATCATTCTTATAATTGTAGAAATTTGTTGCTTATTCTTTTCTTCAAAATACAAATCTTTCTCTTCTCCTTTTGTGACTTTCAGATATAATTATTTTAGCTGCCCCTTGAGTGTGTCACTCGTGGAGGCAGTTAGGTTGTAAACCAGCATGATCTGAAGCTTCCCACCAAAAACACAGGCTCTGGGGCCTTCAGGAAGGTTCAAGATTAAACCCTGACTGTGTCCTTCCTCGGGGCCACCTATCATGAGCTACCAAGTGGTCTGCATATTACTGCTACTTGCGCTGGGCTTAGAGCTTCCCAGGAGAGACCAACCTGCAAACCAGGGCCATATTCCACTAGTGCCAGGCCTAGAGTCACTTAGCAAGAGGTACAGGTACGCAGAGGCCAGATCTTGTCTGTCTGAGAGATTTTAGTTGTCTGTAGCATGAGCCAAGACAAGCTGTTTTTATTCAAAAAAGCCACTGGAAAAGGCTCAGGTCGGCATGCAGTTGGGTGGTGCAGGGTCTCAATGAATCACTAGAGTGGGACTAACAACATTAGCCAAGTTAATTGAGACCCAGATATGATGCACCCCTGCCAACTCGGTGTGGTGGGGGAGGACTCAGCAAAGGAACAATGGCCTCTGCCACCACTTCTGTCTAGGAGAAAGCTGACCTTCTAACCTTCAGTCTGAAGCCAGACAACTCAGTTCCTCCTCATATGTGTCTGACATCTTTTGAGCTGTTGCCCGCCCTACACACACGCACAGAAATTCAGAAGGAGTGAGTCTGAGTAAGTCTGTGCACAAGCCCTTTAGGAGGAACTGCATGGAGCTCCAGGTACCTTCTATTGTAATCAGCCACAATCCCTGCCGGTTTCTACAACCAGAAGTTATAGAGATTTATCTTCTTGGCACTGGGACCCTGGGCTAGGGTGACTGGTGTGG
Source organism: Mormoops blainvillei (assembly GCA_004026545.1). Taxonomy (NCBI): domain Eukaryota; kingdom Metazoa; phylum Chordata; class Mammalia; order Chiroptera; family Mormoopidae; genus Mormoops; species Mormoops blainvillei. Next base: position 102,372 of record PVJD01004391.1, read on the forward strand.
GGCTGGGACCCCTCACTCCTCAAGGGAGACCTCCACAACTGAGATATAAGTCATGATTTTAATCTGACACATGTGGATGTAGGGCCAGCCCTGCTATGGCTGTATTTCTCCTGTGGGTCTTGATGTGGCTTGTTATTCATACCTTTAGTTGTAGAACTTCTGTTCAGCTAGATTTCAGGCGTTCTGAATGATGGTTGTTCTGTAATTTAGATGTAAATTTGATGCATTTGCGTGAGGTTCCTTGTACCACATATGCCACCATCTTTACTGGCACACTTTCATATCTTGCATATTCATTTTTACTTATATCCAAATGTTTTCTAATGTGATTTCCTTTGTGATTTCTTCCTTGACCTTTGGTTGTCAAGGAACTTGTTGTTTATTACATATTTGTAGATTCCCTTTCTCCTAGTGATTTCTACTTTCATTTTTTAATAATCATAAATGACATTTTGGGGAATTGTAATTTTTTTAATTAAGACTTGTGTCTTAACTTATGATTTATCTTGGTAAATATTTCATAAGTATTTGGGAATGTGTATTCTGCTGCTGATGAAGTGTTCTCTGTATGTCCAACTGGATTTGGTGTTCAAATCCTCTACATTCTTACTGACTGTTCTATCATTACTAAAATTGGGTTATAAAATCTCCAACTACTGTTGTAGAGTTGTCTGCTTCTCCCTTTAATTCCATCAACGTTTACTTCATGTACTTAGGAGCTCTGATGTTAGGAACTTCTATATTTACAATTTTTGTACCTTTTTGGTTGACATTTTTATCATACAGTGTCCTATGTCTCTTATAAAAGTCATCTGAAGAGTAATAATTTATTTTCATATTGTATTCTCTGTTACACAATTTTTTTCAGTTTGGTTGTTAGTATAATTTTCAGTTTAGACCAAAGATATAAAATGCCTCAAAGCTTTTTGTAGTATATTTAATGATTTTTTTTGTTTTGCCTATGTGACAATAGCCATAAGGTTCATTTATTTTGTAAATACAATCAGAGTTTACTTGAATCATAATCATAATATTGAAAATTTTGTAAAAATAGGTTCTATATTGTTATCTGTGAGATATATAACAATAAGGTCATTATAAAATGAAACAAAACAAAAAGTGCTTTATGTAGATGATACTGACCACTTTGAGTTTATATATCATTCAAAGCAGATATCCTGTTAAATCCAAAGTAAACCTCAATTTATTTTTGATAGACAATGTATTTGTTCAATATTCTTGTTCAAATCAGGATTGCTATTTAAGAAAGTAAATGGTTTTTATAAAACATGATTGAAGAACTGGATATTTTGGAAAACCATTCTCTTGATAACTGCTAGTTTATAATTTTAAATGCCCAAGAAAGAGAAAAATTTATCGTGTATTTTTGTTTTATAATAGCTATATTGAGATACAATCATGTACTATATAATTTATCTTTTACGGTGCATAATTCAAGAGTTTTTGTTATATTCACAGAGTTGCACAACCATTATCACAGTTAAACTATGTCTTTTGTTTTTCTTTTAATTTCTGGATTTTTCCCAGCATTACTATGATATACTTTACAAATATATATGCATATATATTTACACACACACACACACACACACACACACACACACATATCGTGTTGAAAGTAATAGTCTGGCATGCATATAAATTGTGAAATGATTACTACAATCAAGTTAATTACCACATTCATTACCTCACACAGTTACCATTTTTATCTTTGTAGAGAGTACTTACTATTTACTCTCATAGAAAATTTTAATTATAAAATACAAAACTATTAACTAGAGTCACCATGTTGCACATTAGATCAGTGATTTTCAACCAATGTGCTACAAGAATTTTTAAAACACACAATACTTGACTATTTAGTCAGGAGCACTGACCTCTTTTCCCTTAGACTGTCAAATAAAAAATGACAGCAGCCAACACAACAATAGGTGTCCACTGTGAATAAGTCAAAATTTTACCCATTTTTTTGTCTGATCAGCAAAATATATGCTATTTTTGGTGTGCCACTGGATTTTAGTAATTAGTTTATGTTTGCCATGACGCAGAAATGGTTGAAAGTTGTGCATTAGATCTTTGAAACATTCATATTACAACTTTAAATTTATACATTTGACCAATATCGCCCCATTTTTTTCACCAGTCAGACCCTAATAAACACTGATCTACTTTTTCATTCTGAGTTTGAGTTTTGTAGATTCTACATCTGGTATTATACAGTATTTGTCTTTCTCTTTCTGGTTTATATCACTTAGGATAATGTACTCTATATATGTCCATTTTACTGCAAATAGTAGCATTTTTCTTTTAATGGCTGAGTTATATATCATTATATAGATAGATAGATCACATTATTTGATTAATTTGTGAGTTGACACCACATAATTTGTTCCCAGGCTCTGGCTGTTCTAAATAATGCTGCCATAAACATAGGAGTTTAAATATCTCTGTGGAAATAAGTCTGTGACTTTATTTCCTTTGAATATATACTAAGTACTGGAATTTCTGGGTCATATGATGTTTTTATTTTTAATTTTTCAAGGACATTACCTGTGTTTTTTTTATAGTGGTTCTGCCAACTTACATTTTTACTGACAGTGTAAAATGGTTTATTTTTCTCTGCATATTCAACACTTGTATTTTGTCTTTTTGATAATAGACATCCTAACAAGTTGTGAGGTGATCTCATTGAACTGTTGATTTTCATTTTCCTGATATTTAGTGATACTGATCATTTTTTTCATATTCTTGTTGGACATTTTTATGTCTTCTTTAGGAAAAGATCTATTTAGGTCATTTGTCGATATTTTAATTGGATTTTTTAAATTGTATGAGTTACTTATATATTTTGAATATTAATGTTTTATTTATACATGAATTATGAATAATTTCTATCATTCTACAAATTGACTTTTCATTACACTGAATGTTTCCTCAGCTGTGGAGAAGATTTTCAGTTTGACGTAGTCACACTTGTCTATGTTTGGTTTTGCTGCCTGTGCTTTCAGAGTCATATTCAAAGAAGCATCACCAGGACCAATGTAATGGAGCTTTCCCTCTCTTTTTTTTCTAGGAGTTTTATGGTTTTAGGTTTTACATTTAAGTCTAATCTATTTTGAACCAATTTATTGATTTTCATGCATGGCATAAGATAAAGTTCCATATCTTTTTGCATGAGGATAACCAGTTTTACTAACAGCATTTATTGAATATACTATTTTTCACCAGGGTTTGTTTTTATGCCAATCACACTTTTTTTTCTTCTAAAGGTGTGCAGTATAGTTTGAAATCAGAAAGTGTGATGAAACCAGTTTTGTTCTTCCTTTATACTGCATTTGCCTATTTAGGGTCTTTTGTGGTTTGATATGAATTTTAAAATTATTTTAACTTCTTTAAAATCTGGTGTTAAAATTTTGATACAGATTGCATTAAATCTGTAGCTCACTTTGGGTAATACGAACATTTTAACAGTACTAATTCTTCCAACCCATTAAAAAGTATGTATTTTCATTTTTTAATGCCTTTTTTTATTTCTTCTCTCAATTGTCTTATTGTTTTCGGTGTACAGATCTTTCACATTCTTGATTAATTTATTTTCTTAATACTATTGTAAATAGGATTGTTTTCTCTTTTCTGATAGCTGTTGTAAGTGTATGGAAATATAACTGTCTTTTGTATATTGATTTTGTATACTACTTTACTAAACTTATTTAAAACATCTAAATTTCTTGGTGGAATAGAGTTTTTATATATAGAAGATTATATTATCTGTAAAAAGAGTAAATTTTACTTTTCCTTTCTAATTTGAATGTCATTTTTTCTTGCCTATTTACTCTGCCTAGGACCTCCAGGACCATGTAGAATGCAAGTGGCAAGAGTGTTACCCTTGTCTTCTTTTGTATCTTACAGAAAAATATTTTAACTTTTCATTATTGGTTAGGATGTTAGTGTGGGTTTGTCATATATGGCCTTTATTGTATTTAGGTATAGTCTTCCATACCCAATTGTTGAGTTTTTAAAATAAAAAAATACTAAATTTTGTCAAATGCTTTTTATGCATCTATTGAAATGATTAAATTACTCTATCCTTCATTGTGTTAACATTATGCATCTTATTTATTAATTTACATATGTTAAACCGTTCCTGCATACCTACTGTAAATCCCACATGATCATGATGTATGATCTTTTTAATGTGTTGTTGACACATTATTGTTGTATATTGTTTCCCTGTATATTATTTCCCAGTATATTGCTGAGGATTTTCCCAGTATATTGTTGAGGATTTTTGTATGTATATTGATCAAGGATATTGGTCTATAGTTTTCTTTTTTTTTTACAGTGCCCTTACCTGAGTTTAGTGTGATGGTATGATGGCATCATAAAATGAGTTTGGAACTATTCCTTCATCTTCAGTTTTTAGACAGAGTTTGAGAAACACATGGGCTTCATTTTTTTTTTTTTTTTAGTGCTTGGTAGACTTTATAGACAAAGGCATCTGGTTCTAGACGTTGGTGGTGGTTTTTTGATCTCAGCTTCAGTCTCTTTACACATTACTGTTCTGTTCGGATTTCAATTTCTTCATGATTAAGTCTTGGGTTGTGATGAATTTATCTATCTCATGGATGTTATACAGTTTATTTGCATATAATCCTTATTTATATTATATTTATACTTTGTGTTTCTGTGGCATCAGTTGTAATGCCTTTATTTTTTAAATAATTTTATTTGAATGCTCTCTTTCTTGGTTATTCTACTTAAAGATTTGTCAATTTTGTTAATCTGTTCAGCAAACCGGTTGTTTATTCTATTTTCTTTCTCATATCTACATCATTTATTTCTATTCCAATCTTTTAAATTTTTCTTTGTCTACATACTTTTGACATGATTTGCTTTTATTTCACTAGCTCCTAGAGGTATAAGATTAGGTTGTTTATTTAAGATATTTTTTGTTAATGTAAGCATTTAGTGCTAGAAACTTCCCTCTAGAACTGCTTTTACTGCTTCCAATAGGTTATTGGTGTGTTGTGTTTTCATTTTTATTTGTCTCGATATTTTTTGATTTCCATGTTGATTTCTTTTATAACCAATTAGTTATTTAGAAGTATTTTGTTTTACTTGCCATATATTTGTGAATTTTATTAATGTTTTTCTTGTTGTTGATTTCTAGTTTTATACACTGTTTTTGAAAGATATATGATTTTATTTTGTTTTTTATCTGTATATTTTATTTTAATTCACAGTAGCCAAATTCTATATATTGATCTTCTTCTAGGGGTATCTGTATTTTCTTGTTAATAGTGTTCACATCATCTTGTTTTTAAACTCTAAATATTTATTGAGCATAGAGGTACTAGGCTATGATTTGCTTTAAGGATTCAAGTGGGAATAAAACAGAAACAACTCCTTCTTTCCTAGAGCTCATTCTTGGGTATGAGATGACCATTAAACAAACAGTCCAGCAGTGAATATACAGTCATATCAAAAATTTAATGATGCAAACCCTTAACTGGTTTCTAGGGTTCCCATAAAGCTACTTTAGTTCATAGGTTATATTGCTGGTATGTCCATTAGAGAGCAAAGGCCTTTATCTTTCTATTCTGTCCTGTTGCTCCACTAAATTCTGAAGTGTTTATTCTTTAAATCTGTTTTATCTTTCTACTTCAAATGGTGTAATTTCCATTTCTGTCTTCAAGTTTACTGAACTTCATTTTTTTTTCATATTCAAACTACGGTACAGCCTACCTAATACATATTTTTAAATTTTTGTTTTATTTTTGTTCTATAATTTTATAATTTAAAAAAAATTCAGTCATTGCTGAGTATTTCCATCATTTTAGTTTCCAAACATAATTTTAAAACCTGCTATAAAATCCTAATCTGTTAACTCCAATGTCTGGGTTATCTCAGTGTTTATTTTCACTGACTGTCTTTTTTCTTAACTATAGTCACATTTTCTTGTTTCTTTTAGTGCTGAACCATATGTATAATTATAAGGAGTCTAGATTCTCTTATTTCCATACAAATAATGTTAATTTTTGTTCTACCCAGTAAGTTACTTACTAACCAGCCCCTTTGAAACTAGAGGTTTAGTTTTCTGTTGTTCTTAGGATTGTCTCATTTAGTTTTGTCCTAACTACAGCATAAATCTTGTAGTTCACAAACATAATTTCACTCAAAAGTCATGGTGATTCTTCAGTTTTGATGATACTTAGTGCTACTTGAACCACTTTAACTTGGTGGAATTCAAATTTTAAACTCTGATTCTCCTAAAATGAGTGGAAGTTGAAATCTGTGCTCAATACTTTCAGTCTTCAAGGTGATATTCCCCACTGTGCTCCTTGTAATTGTTCTCTGCTCAGGAACTTCAGTAGTCATCAATGAATTTGAAGAGGTTTAAATTAAGATTTTGAGAGTTCTCCATCTGCAGATTCTTTCTGTCTTATATCTATCCATGCCCAGATTTCCTATTCTATACCAGCCTTTTTAACATTTTTTCATCCCTCAAGATGATAAGACTGAAAATTACTATTTGAGTTCTAGACATTGGAAAATATATAACTGAGAAACATTTTCAGGAAAAAAGCTTAATATACATGAACATCACACAGGGAATTTAATTTCCCTCCTTGAAAAGATAAAATCCACTCCAGTTTTAGTATAATTCTGCTCACTTTCCAATGTCTTCAAATATTATTTTTAGAAAAATATTTGTCCAAAGTTTATAATTACAATGTGGAGAAGGGTTAATAGGAGGCCAGTTCCTCCATCATTAATAAAATATTGGCCAATTAAATAGTACTTCTCAATTATACGGAACGTCCCAAATAGGAATACCAGGATGGTATGGGAGTGCAGGAAATATTCTGAAAAAATACAGTGAATCTAAAAAGTCTGATGAACAAATAAGTGAGCAAGAGTCCTGGAGGTGTGGTATGTGGACAGAATGTGATGGATACAAGATAAAATAGCTTTCCAAGCACCCACAGGGTACCTCTCAAAGTTTAGAACAATGAGTGTCTCATTACATATGTCTAAAAATAACTTTATTTTTCTACCCAAATGCTAATTCATTTAATAGTTGCAGTGAAAGCATGACTATTTCCTTCCCAGCACAATTATATAAAATTATAAAATGTATAAGTTCTGCACAATTTTCCCCTAAATTTTTAAAATTCATTCCCTTCTCCAATGTTTAATAAGTAATATTATTATTAATTTATCATGTCATTACTGTAATAACCTCCTGCCCTTTTTTCCCTACTCCAGTGTTGCCACTGTTAAACTAACTCATTATTAATCTTTATAAAAATATCTGAAAATATAACCACCTGTTTAAAATCCTTAAAATCTACACTTGTAACATTTTCTTTCACCTGATTTCACCTGACTTCTATTCTCTCCTTATAAGCCTCTCACAACCAGTCCAAGTACATTTATTCTTCATATGATGTTTACCATGTATATTTATTCTTTAAATGACATAGGTATGCTAAAAATAATTATAACTCAAACTCCTGTTTTGAGTAATCTTCCCCTGCTTAGAATATCTTCCATGTATACTTATTAAACTAACCAATTTCATATACCCTTCAAATTTCACGTCAACCACAGTATCTTCTTAGAAGATTTATCAGTATGGTTTGGAAACCTTAACTTTGTAATTTTTTGGCATGCTCCTAGCTTCACTTTTTCAGTGTTTAACTAGATGTCACCTCCTTAAAGATAATGTTATTTTATTTTTTAACCTCAATGCCATTCTTATTCCTAGACACATAAGAAGTGGTTAAGGCATTTTTTTAAATAAAAAATACATAAATATCTAAATAAATTGTTCAAATGGACAATGGATGCAATTATTGGACACCTGCTATGTACCTTTGTTGTGTGGAAGGCACACTGAGAAACATCAAAATTTTTTAAATCTGAAATTAATAGTAAGGAACACTTTTTTTTGCTATAATCCTTTGTCAAGAATATGTTAAAGAAATTCTGAATTATTTATTTTTCTGGATAAAATATAATTAATAACAACCATTTCACCTATAGTTTATTTTATTTTTATTTCTATTTATTAATTGATTTTTTATTGTTGTTCAAATGCTGTTGTCTCCATTTTCCCACCAACACTTTCCACTGCCTTACCTACCTCTACCTCCAACCCTCAATCTTACCCCACTTTGGCTTTGTCTATGGCTCTGTTACACATATTCATTGATGACTCTTCCCCTTCTTTCCACCATTATCCCTCTTCTCCCTCCCCTCTGGTTACTGTCAGTTTGTTTTTTATTCCAATGTCTCTGGTTATATTTTTCTTGCTCCTTTGTTTTGTTGATTAGGTTCTACTTATAGGTGAGATCATATGGTATTTGTCTTTTACTGCCTGGCTTATTTCACTTGGCAAAATGCTCTCCAGTTCCATCCATACTGTCACAAAAGATAGGAGTTCTTTCTCTCTTTCTGCTGCATAGTGTTCCATTGTGTAAATGTACCATAGTTTTTTGATCCACTCATTTACTGATGGGTAGTTAGGTTGCCTCCAGCACTTGGCTATTATAAATTGTGCTGCTGTGAACACTGAGGTACATAGGTTCTTTTGAATTGTTGTTTTAGGATTCTTAGGGTATAATCCCAGTAGCGGAATTTCTGGGTCAAAAGGCAGTTCCACTTTTAGCTTTCTGCGTAAATTCCATATTGTTTTCCACAGTGGCTACACTAGTCTGCATTCCCACCAACAGTGCACTAGGGTTCCCTTTTCTCCACAGCCTCTTCAGCACTTGTTGTTTGTTGATTTATTTATGATGGTCATTCTGACTAGTGTGAATTGGTATCTCATTGTGGTTTCAATTTGCACCTCTCTTATGGTTAGTGATGCTGGGCATCCTTTCATATATCTCTGGGCCCTCTGCATGCCCTCCGTGGAGAAGTGTCTGTTCAGGTCCTTTGCTCAATATTTAATTGGATTGTTTGTCTTCTTGGAGTGGAGTCATGTGAGTTCTTTATATATTTTGACATATTTCACAGACATAGAACAAACATTTCAAGCATTTATATGGAACCATAAATGACCCCAAATAGCTGCAGCAAATTTGAGAAAGAGGATCAGAGTAAGAGGGATTACAATATCAGACATCAATCTATATTACAAGGCCACTGTAATCAAAATGGTCTGGTACTGGCAGAAGAACAAACATGTAGATCAATGGAACAGAATAGAGAGCCAGGAAATAAACCCATGTCTCTACGGTCAATTAATATTCAACAAAGGGGGCAAAAGCATAAAATGGAATAAAAATAGCCTCTTCGACAAATGGTGTTGGGACATCTGGACAGCTACATGAAAAAAAAATAAAATTAGACCACCAACTTACACTGCACACAAAAATAAATTCAAGATGAATAAAAGACTTAAACATAAGTCACAGCACCATAAAAGTCCTAGAGGAAAACATAGGCAGGAAAATCTCAGATATTCCACACAGCAATATTTTCACCAGTATGTCCCCTAGAGCAAGGGACATAAAGGGAAGAATAAACAAATGGAACTTCATCAAAATAAGAAGCTTCTGCATGGTTAAAGAAAGCATCAACAAAATGAAAAGGGAACCAACCGTATGGGAAGATATATTTGCCAATGACACCTCAGACAAGGGTTTGATCTCACCTAAATTTTAAATAAACATGAAATGTTTTTTGTAATAATACACACCAATTTATTTATTCATTCAACTGCTGATACACTTATGGGCTACTTCTTTTAGGGTCCATTACAGATAGTGTTTCCTATGAACAAGGTTGTGTGTATAATGATAGATATGTGCATGAATTTCTATTGACTACTAACCTTTGAAGTAGCAATGCTAGGCCATGGAATACCAATGTGGCCATCTTTGGTATATACAAAAAGGGTTTCCTATGATGCTGTATATGCGTACATTCCTATCAGCACTATAGGAAAACTCATTTCTCTATATTTTCATCAAGTGCCTTCCCCTCTGGCAACCATCAGAACAAGTGACAGTGGTAAGTGTTCTATTGCTTTTTGAAAATATTTATATATTCTGAATATTTCCCTTAACTTTTTCTTAACAAATTTCCTGCAATTTATTCTTTTCAAATTTTGCTTTAAAATTATAATTGATTCAAATAAAGTTGAAAGATAGTACATGTAAGTTCTGTGTAACTTCATTCAGTGTTCCCCAATGTTTACAGTACAATAACGAAAACAAGAATTTGACATAGGTATGATGCATATGTATAGTACTATATAATTTTATCACACATGTGAATTTGTGTAACCATTACCACAGTCAGGATATAGAAATACATTATCACCACAGAAGCCTCCTTAGGACTGAAAAGAGTTTTGACTCTACACTAGACCTCAGAACCCCACCAGCAAGGGGTGGGCTACCTCACTTCCCTCAGATGAAGGTAGAAGCCCAAGCTTCCTGTGTAGTCTCCATTGACCCTCTGGGAAGGAGCCCCTTTTCACTGCCAATACAAATGAAAGTCCCATCTCCCAGTTTAGTCAATTCTGACACTACCCTTGTGAAAAATTGGATGCTTCATTACAGCTTGGCAAAGGTAGAAGTTTACACTCTCCATTCACACTTTGCTGATATGACTTGGGGTAGGATCACAGATTGTTTTTCCTAAGGTTCCATTGGAATAGAGCATTTATTATTTAAAAGTGTTCCAACTTATCAAACTGCTCCTTTCCTGTTATTTTTTAAAATATATATTTTAGCAAGAAAAAATATTTATCGAAAATACTATTCTTATACCAGTACTCTGCATTGCCAGCTTTTTCATAAGTCAATTATATTTTTGGACTTCATTTTATTCCATTGTTCTACAATATTTTTCTATTTTTACACACATATAACTTTCTTAACTATGTAATGTCTTGACTTCAGTCAGAGTATATCCGCTTCTCTACAATTTCTTTTATTAACTTTGATCTTAATTTCTCTCAATTTTTTAGCTTAGCTGTCTTGTATAGTTTTCTTGGGATTCTTAGTCTATTTAATTATTTTCTCTGTGCTTATTTTCATAGTTGAAGTTATTGACAATATGATAAGTCATATTTGTGGAAAGGAAAATCAATGTTATAAAGATTCCTCCAAGTCAATTTGTATATTCCATGGAATCACAAGCAAGACACTAATAGATTAACTGTTCTATACCAAAACAGATTTATGAGGAAGAATATTTACAATTTAATATTCACATTGTCCCTTTATGTTATCAAAATATTCAACATAATTGAAACTGCATGCTATTATATTTCAAATTGTCTTTTAAAAATATCCTTGTATTGATTGGTATTTTAAACAGAGTTCAGTTTATTTGAAGATATATATTGATGGTGGTTGAGAGAGCTTTAATTTTCTTTTCGGATAATTTACCTGATCTCTGATTCCCACAAGTTAAATTATTGATGCAAATAAAAAGAGTTGGCTTTATGAAAAAGAGTTGGGAGATTCTGGAGGTTGAGACTAATTTTTACTTCTTTCCCAGTCACTGGTAGGAATAAACTAAAAATGCCTCTCTCAGTTTTGGGGATTGGTCTGATGTACTGAGAAGGCTCATCGTGATGAATGAGACTTTTTAAACTCTAGCTGAGAATAACTAGACAGAGCAGTGCTTAACAAGACTCTACACATAGGTGGAAAGCCAAGGCAGTACCTTAGAAAAATAATAATCCTCCATAAATCCACTTTCATGTTCATTCTGTAACCAGGGAAGACATTTTCTATAGAAACTAAAGTAATATATGACCTCAACTTTTTAAATTGTTCTCTTAACAATTTAAAATTTTTTCTATAATGATTTCTTTTTTTCAGATTTGCATTTATATAATAGATAATCAACTATTTAAATGAAGGTATACCCATGAATACATTATTGAAAAAGACATTTATTTAAATAAGCAGTGGGAATGTAAATCAGGATGACAAAGTTTTGGTATAACCATTGTATGTATGTACATGCCAATTTATAATCCATACAAACCATGTTGTGTGGATTTGCGCTAATCACTTAATACCCATGGGACTCGCTTTTCCAATATAGAATATGAGAACTTTACTAATATAAACAACAAAGTTATTTCTGCTTGAGAACATTCATTTATTCACACTTTTTTGAGAACTTGAAGTGCCATTTCCCTCATTTCCCTAAACTATTTGCTCTCAATTTAAAACAAATTGTTATAAGGCCAGGAATAAACAATAGTTTTTAATTCTCTTAATAAATTTTAAAATTAAAAATAATCAGTGGAGCATGAGAGTAGAATAAAATATGTTGAATTAAAGTTATAATAAAAGTAGACTATGAACTCCAAATGGATAATTGATATGTTTGGCAATTTCTACTCTCTCACTTTTAATGGCTCACACCTTTTACTTAACTAATTTTTTTCACTTGTCATTTTTATCCAATTACCAGGAAGCAGTTTATTTTTTATTCAACTGACAGTGTTTTCATATTCATGGAGTTTCTTGCATTGCCAAAGAAGATGAGGTTCAGTTGTGTGCATGTATGTGTGTGTGTGTGTTTGAGATGGAGGGAGGGAGGGAGAACTTTGAATGATAACATGAAAAATAATTTTATAAAAGCAATACGAAACAGTAAACAATAAATTTACATTTTTTTCTTGACTTTAAATACAGTTACCTGCTGATCTTTGATGAAAACTTAAAAAGATGGAAGGAGAAAAGAAGAAGCTTCCATGAAAATTTATTTGTTATTTTCTTTATAACTGTCAGACTCTGTGAAAGTTGCTGCGGATGGATACAAGATGACTAAGGTTGATAAAGTCTTTGTTTTAAGGGCAACAATAAAGGCAACACTTTCAGACTATCATTCTTAGTCCTAAGGGAGTTTCATTGCACCTTTAAGACGTGCAGAGATGTGTACCCAGGATTGGTCATTACACCTTCAAAGAGATTCCACTGTATATATTATGCCTTGAAGATTTTAACTTACCACGATCTATTCTTTTTGTTGTAAGTAACAACTGGATTCTAAATCTTTATTTAGTACTTCTTCACATATGAATTATCTGCTTACTTGGTTCAGATCATTCTTTTGAATGAAATCTTAATCTCTAGTTCATGGCCTTGCCCTGGAGTAATAGCTCTTCCCCTTACCCCCAACAGTCACCACACTGTTTTCCGTATTCATGCATTTTTTTCTTTTTTTTTCTTTTTTGCTCAATCCCCCCAACCTCCCTCCTCAACAGCTGTCAGCCTGTTCTCTGAGTCTCATTTAGTTTTGCGTGTGTGGGTATAAGGGAGGAAATGGTGATGGTATTCTATTAATTAAAGGCATTAATATGGATGGTGCCTTTCAGAATTGCATACCTGAAACCCATATAATTTTATTAACCAATGTCACCCCAATAAATTCATTAAAAATTTAACAATTTGAGATAGACTCTGGGCTTGCAGATAAAACACCCAGCAACAAAGCTTAACGTTACTCTCTACTCTCTGTATGATTGGAGCCACTTATTTAACTGTTCAGAAATCATCCTCTCATAGAATTACCTTTGGGATTACAGACTATAGTTGAGTGGTTTTTAAAAATTATTTTATGGCAATTTTAAAAGAAAAAATAAAAGCATGTTTAAGAAAAATGACCTTTTATATGTTATATGCTATATAAGTACCCAATCCAGTTAACGTTTAAATGTAAAACCAACTAGTGACTGGCAACATTATAATATAATTGTATTACAAACTGAAGAGCATGTTTCACAAACTGAACCACTAGTCCTGTGTTTACAGATTGCCACTCACTTAACCACACCATATTTTGATGTCTTCCTGTGAATAGTAAACATAATAACCCTGACTTGTTTAAGTCACAGAATTGTGGTGACTTTCAAATATGCTAATAAGTGTGAGTGATTCATACTCTAAATAATAAAGTTTTATTAAAATGTATGTCAAACTTAAGCTTTCTTGTTAAGACAATGAGAATATAGGCCAAAGCACCATACCTCTCTCTTTCTACTGACTCTGTGTGTGTGTGAGTGGATGTATGTGCACCCACACACACAGGTTCCTACACATGCAATAAAAAGACCTGTGCCGAAGTCAGAATAGTATTCGTGACTTACAGGTGTTCTGTGTGTAATGCATGCAAATAAATTATACATATATATGCGTGTGTGTATATATGTCATGTATAAAATAACATATACTCACATATATGTATGTTTTAGGGTGTTTCCAAGCTTTCTTCTGTTACTGTTCATTATCTTAATAATTAAAACATTTAGAGGGAAATAATACATATCCCTTTTACTTTCATGAGACAAGCGAAGGATATTTGGCAATGTGGCTTTGAGGTACTTTTGCATCTTCACCTCCTTCTCCAGCATTTAACACACACTCTCTATGTAAAACAAAGCAACATATTCACTGCTGTTAGGCCATGCTATCTAACTTTCTCTCCTATATTACTTTTATTTTTCATTCCTCTACAAAGGTTTCTTCTTTAGTTTTGCTGAAAATCTATTCAGCATTCAAGACAGAAAACTTTATTATATGTTATAGATATATAATATATCTTGCCATATAAAGTAGACAATTTTTACAATAAGGAACATTACATTTCATACATTTACATTCCCCTAATTGTTTACAATAGTGTATACCATTAATTTGCACTCAATAAAATATTTCTTGTCTTTAATCCAACTCATTATTTCTTAAACATGACTATCCTGATGGGTTTTAAATAAATATCATTCTTTCTGCTATTTAGCCACTGTTTTCTGACTTTGATGCTAACTTAAAACTATACTATCAGGAACAGCCCCCCATTTGCCACTTTCCATTTGTATAATCACGACATCCAAAAGGGTTTTTTTTAAGGTGGTATTCTTAAATTATTAGATTGCACTTAGTGACACAAAGCACCAGAGATAATGATTTGTAATAATAGGTACAACTTTGGTGAGGGTCTTAACAGAAAATTGACTGTCAAAAACTAGTAGGCAGGAAAAATTATCAATCATCAACACTGGTAATTTTTAAACTTTTAATAACTGTTCTTATTAGTTATAAATGTTATATATCTTAAACAAAATATTACCTAAAAGTGCAGTATGTTTAACATGATAATTGAAGCCCTTGGTCCAAGTGAAACAGGTAAAACCTAAAAACCCTGATCATACTCATATAAATATATACATATATTTGTTTCTGCAAGACGAGGTAGTGTAGGCATGAGGATGTAGATTCTGAAACAAGATTTCCTGAGTTTAAATCTTGGTTCAGTTTTATAGCCTATATGAATGTGGGCAAATCGTGTATACAACTTGTACTTTGGTTTAGTCACTTATAAAAAATGATCTAAAAATAAAATTAGCAATGTTTATTTCTGAGGTCGCTATGAGAAATAAGTGACCAGTGCATAAAAAGAGCTTATATTAGTGTGAAATATTATTATTAATCTACTTTATACCTTATTCAACATTCTACTGAAATATTCTAGTTTACGTAGTTCTTATTGTATCAAACATTAATTATGGAAGCCTGCCCTCCAATCCCTCAAAATGTGTAGCTATGAACAATATTGCCTGCGTTCTTATTTTGTGTCTAGCATTATAACTATTACACAGTTATAAAAAGAAAATGTATTTGTCACATGTATGTTAATAGCCCATAGGATTGATGGGATCTATGGAGATCAGGAAAAGCATTATATTAAAAAGCATAGACTGTTTGAATTCATCCCACTTGGAGATTGGAAACCTGGAACTATCCATGTTAGCATGAGGCTTTAGTATCTAAGATTCAGAATCTTGAAAACACAAAAAATAATTTTTCATCTCAAGAAGAGAGCAAAGATAAAGTACCTCGTGGGAACTAAGGTTCAAACACAGAGCTTCATAAGGATGTGGACAGAGATGGAAAATAAAACTGGAGTTATAAACATTAGCCTACAATGACTTCCATTGGTAGGAAAAGACAGATTATCTGGGGACACAGTGGGGAGTTAAAAGGGTCAGTCCCTGCTGCCAAATACAGAGAAGTGCTGGATAATATTTTTTAATCATTATAAATAGATTGCTAAATAAAACAAGAGAATATGATGACTTATGGTAAATAAATAAATAAATAAATAAGAAAGAAAAACTGAATGATAAGCCTGAAAGCATTTGCTAATACTGATGAATAAAATCTTGGATTTTAACTACCATTCAAAAATGGTAGATAATTCCTCGGGTTCTTCAAAAGTTGAAAGCTGTAGCGGAAAACTTCACCTAAAGACACATTTTAAAAAGCTCCTTCTATAAAAGAGTAAGATAGAAAACAAGTTCTCAGTGGCAAAATAAGGCAATCAAGGAACTTCTTTTCCTACAATTCAAGTGGAAAATGTATTAAAATCATTCCCTGGAATTCAAAATACAGCTATTCCCTCATCCAGATTTGGTGTTTCATTTACAACACTTGAATGAGCAGGAAAATTCTAAGTCCCTAAATTAATTTAAAGTGTGCTGAACTTGATAGCCTATGGGCTGTCAGCAAAAGGCAATATAAATCAATTATGGATAAATAACCTTAAAATAGTTCCTTGAGATGCCCCTTGTTAACTTCATCCAATAACAAATACATATATTGTATTTTATTCACATAACATTTCTATCATAATTGAGACTTAGGAGAAATAAATACACGAGATTTGTACTTAAATCTCCTAAATCTGTTAATTTTGAAATACAATTTCTTTAAATACATTTGAAGTGAATAAATTATGATATTGAAAATGTGTTCAAGAAACATCATCAAAAAATGTTCAAGGCTATTAAAAATATGATCATGAATAGATTTTCTGCAAGAAAAAAATAGAATCAGTGAATTAAAAAATAGCCTAATCAAAGTTAGAGGTGAATAAAGA
Organism: Mormoops blainvillei; assembly: GCA_004026545.1. Classification (NCBI taxonomy): domain Eukaryota; kingdom Metazoa; phylum Chordata; class Mammalia; order Chiroptera; family Mormoopidae; genus Mormoops; species Mormoops blainvillei. The sequence goes on from PVJD01004391.1 coordinate 119,313, forward strand.
GGAAATTGAAAAATATACTTGATGAGTAATACAAATCACAAGATAAAAAAAGAAGGTGGAAAATTTTAGAAACACACAGAATAGAATAAAATGGTCTTTAAAAAGGCATTTAAATCGAAAAAAACACAATGTAGAGACAATTGTTTAAGAGATAATTGCTTTGGATGCACCAGAAACAATGGAAGGTATCAAACTTCATGAATATCAAGAAAAAAAATAAACACAAATTCCCATCTAAGTATATCAGCATTGAAAATCTACAAAAAGCTAGTGAGGAGGGAAAAACAAGTAAATGGTAAATTAACATTAAAGGATATATTAATAGCAAAAATAGATGCTAGAACACAATAGAAAACAGCTTCAAAATTTTGAGATAAAATTACCATGCAATTTTACTTATATTCATTATCAGTAAATAAAGGAAGTTGAAAGTTTAACACCAGTAATCAGTTAAAAAGAATTATAAACTTTGTGCAGGAAGAAGATAAATAATTCTAAAACAAAAGTCTGAAATATGAGGAAAAAAAATAAGTATGGAAAAGTGTAAAGGTTTACACATCAGTATGTGTTTGTCCATAATAGAATAAAAATAATTAGATGTAGAAAAAGATATTATTAATGTGATGATATGTATTTAAAAAGAAATAAATAAAGCAAGTATCCTCTAGAGTAGTAGGAATAAAGTCATTCTTTAAAACAAAATATGATACATTTATATCTTTCATCATTGGTGGCCTTAAACACCAATTCTCCCTATGGAGATTTAGTTGTCTGCAAAAGAAAAACTAATATAATCTAAAGATAATTCATTAGAAATAATAAGAAAATGTGGCAATGATATTTGGGTACATACCTATAAAGACAAATTCAATTGTCATTCTTACATATCCACATATAAGAGAAAATATTGTTACTTGATACCAACTAACAAGAAAAATATATTTAGGATTAAATTTTATAAAATGTGATCATAGTCTAAAAAACTAAAACTGAAATAAATGGAGCAATATAGTTACTTATACATGAGAAGACAGTATTGTATTGATGTAAATTTCCAATCTTAATTCACAATTTAAAATATTCAAAAGTTTATTATGAATATTGTTATTAATGAAACCTAATATTATTCTCAATTTTATATGGAGTAGCTTACAGTCAAAGAGGTAAGAATGCTCTGAAAGGAAATAGGGCTGGAGAACTTGCCTTACCTCATTGTATGGGCTAGAGTTATCTATTAAAGTGAGGTATTCAGCGCAGTGATAAATAATTTTAGTAGGACAAAGACACACAATGAGTCTCATGAATGTTCGGATATTGATACGAGCCAATTATGAAGTACAATACCGTTAAATAAAAGAGAAGATGTAAGAAAACGGGGCTGTGGATAATTGTTTTTGTGATAAACAGTACCTCTAACTTGAAACACTGGAAAAATTAATATGTTGGGATTAAATTCCTAAATAAAAAAGCTAAACTTTGTAAGAAAAGGCAATAATACATATAGGTATTTATCTTTATGGCAAAAAAATGGAAAAGAATGCCTTAATTAGGGCATAATTTGTGAACTTTTTGTATAAATACCAGTATGTTTGATTTTTAACTTATGCTTCAAAAATAAGTTAAAAAAGTATAAAAAATCTAAAAAGGTAAAATATGGACTCAAATCTGAAGATTATATTTGTGACACATGTAAATTATATATATATATTTATATATTTATATAATCTCCATCCCTTCTCATAATCAATATATAAAAAGCAAAAACAACTCATTAGAAAATGGGTAAATATACAAAAAGTACTTAACCTCATAAGAAGCCAGAATGGCCAATTACACATAAAAGTATTTCTTTATATTTTTAGCAACTAGATAACTGCACAGTAAATAATGGGATACACTTTTTTAAAATTTTACCCCATTATTTGAGGCACGGCTATTGGGATATGTAGTTTGAAATAACAATAATAGTGGACAAGTTAGCAAAATTTGTTACTATCATTATGTTTTTGTATGTTTTCAATATAATGCACTTTCAGTGAAGCGGATTGAACTCAGGGAGGGTGAGCGCTACGTACATTATTGCTCAGCACAGGCACAGGCTGAGGTTCTCTTTGTGTTTGAGGAGAAGAGTGGCATTAAAAGGTTTGGGGGACTGAAAGAGCTCGGAGAAAACCAATGTAGATGTGCTTTGCATAATCACTATATTTAAAATGAATATAATTGAATATAAAAGCTCAATACTGAAAATAACTGCTTAGCATAAATCACTTTCTGAAATGAAAACCCATAATCTCTCGGCTGCTCTGCCTGCCTCCCAGGTTTTCTCCCTTGTGATCATTTTCAACCATTGACATATTTGTCGTTCTTAGGGACTGACTTACACTGCTTAATCTTCTGGGTTTTGGGACCCCTGTTGTGTGATGTGTCCCTTAAGAATTATTTAAATCAACTGTGGAGACACCATAATACCTCAAATAAAAGTTAGCTCTACCCTGTGATGTAAGCTTTTATTAAAATGCAGAAATGCCCCTTTTGTTCTCACTGATTAATTTCACTACACACTCACTTCTGAGGCTTTTATATTATAATACAAATTACTACACATACAAAAGCATGACAAGATTAACCCCTATAGATTTTTTTCTCTTTTAAACCTGGGAGCAATAGTTTTGGTAGAGAACAGAGAAAAATTAAAGAATTATGAAATATTAGAGTCAGCTCTTTCAACTCCCAATATGATAATCTAATTGTGTAATTACAGGAAGCCCCGTGAATACAGGAGAGGACTGAGACCGTCACAGCCATTTACAGCAGGAGGCATAGCAAGACGTGTGCTCTGCGACTTCCTCTGGAAGCTTCCCATAGCACGAAAAGTCCTCTCAAATTAAATTTGTTTTTGACTCAGCAATATATTGGACTCAATAAAATTTTCTGGACATAAATGGAAAAAGTCAAAAGTCAGAAAAGAGCATCAACGAAAAATGTGTAACAGTATTTTAAGGTCTGGGAAGCACTTTTTTAACTTTGATGAAACATTGGTATGGGAGGTGCAGGTAAAAGTAATCACAGCCTACGGGATGATTTGTGCTCTTCATGGCACTCGATGATACACACGACCACCACATAACATTAGCGCTTCCTCCACTGTAAAATCAGTGCTTATCCACCCAAGCTCTTCAGAGTCCAGTAAGCATATGAGTTGTATGATCCTCAGCCATCTCCGTCTTCTTAGCAGGGACCACAGACACTTATGCAGCACTCTTGGTCTTTTGGGGTCTCATTTGCTTCCCACTCTCAATAATGCTCAGGAAATGGAACTGGTGAGTTGATGGACCTCTTTTTCTTAAGATTTTTTTTTTTTAATTCCCATTCCAGAAAGAGGAAGGGCGAGGGAAAGAAACATGATGTGAGAGAGAAACAGCGATTGGAAACTCCGACAGAGTTTCCAACGGGGGACCAAGCCTGCAACATGAGTATGTGCCCTGCTCTGGAATCAAAACAGCGACCTTCCAGTTATGGGAGGACACTCCAACCAACTGAGCCACACTGGCCAAGGCAATGGACTTCTTCATATCGGGTATACATGATTCTTAAGAGATTGCCGCTTTCAACTGTCACGTTGTCACTGCAGGTGAATCTTGTACTTTACTATGAATAAAATTTTAAACCAAGCGAAAAAAATACCGAATGATGGTGTTTGAACTACAAAGGAGTATTTGAGAGAGAAAAAAATCAATATAATACTAAAAGTAATCAATAAATGTCATGTCCCAAATATATTATATGTAACAAAATACTGTATCAGGGGAGTCCAACCTCTGACCTGTGGGCTGCATGCAGCCCTGGGTGGCTGTACATGTGGCCCAATGCAAAATTGTAAATGTACTTGAAACATTATTAGATTTTTTTGTGATTACCTGTTGCAATGTATTTAATGCGTGGTCCAAGACAACTCTTCTTCCAGTGTGGCCCAGAGACGCCAAAAGGTTGGACACCACTGCTGATCACCCTGTCCATGATTAAACTACTTAGGCAGATTAATAACATATTATGTAAAGTTGAACCAAACTTTATTTTTCTATGGATTCTCTTATCCAGGAAGGGCATGGAGGAATAATAGATAAGAGTTTTAAAGGGAAAAAACTAGGCTCACTTATGCTTTATGTTCAAGGGTCATAAGATTGGAAAGCCATTCTGTATACGGATGATGACTGAAAAAATTTAGGCATAGAGTAGAAGTAGCTGTAAAACACATGGAAGAACACAAGCTACCACTGGACTGAGAAAACCTAGACTGGAGTTGAGACTCCAACAATTAACGGTGCTTGGGTAGTTCTATTTATTTATTTATTCTTTTATTTATTTATTTAATTTAAAATTTTGTTCAATTACAGCTAACATACAATATTATATTAACTTCAGGTGTACAGCACAGTGATTAGATATTTATATAACTTATAAAATGATCACCCCTTAGGTCTAGAATGCATCTGACACCACACATAATTATTACAGTATTAGTGATTATATTCCCTATGTTGTACTTTACATCCCCAAGAACTATTTTTACAATTGCCAATTTATACTTCTTAACCCCCTCACCTTTTCCACCTTTTCCTCAACTTACCTTCCATCTGGAACCATCAAAATGGTCTGTGAATCTATGAGTTTTTTTCTCTTTTGTTTGCTTTGATTTTTAAATACCAAATATAGGTGAAATCATACAGTATTTTCTTTCTCTGTCTGACTTATTTCATTTGGCATAATACCCTCTAGGTCATCCATGTTGTCACAGATGGCATGATCTTATTCTTTTTTATGGCTGAGTAATATGCCATTGCACATGTGTACCATATCTTCTTTATCCATTTGTCTATCAGTGGACATTTTGATTGCTTTCATATCTTGGCTATGGTAAATAATGCTGCACTGAACATAAGGATGCATAAGTATCCTTTTTTGTGTTTTTTTTTTTTGAGTTAGTGGTTTTGATTCTTTGAATAAATATCCAGAAGTGGAGTTACTGGAGCACATGGCAGATCTATTTAATTTTTTGAGGAACCTCCATACTGTTTTCCATAGTGGCTGCACCAATTTACAATCCTTCCAACAGTGTGCAGAAACTGTCTTTTCTCCACATTATTACCAACACCGCTGTTTGTTGATTGATTGATGATAGTCAATCTGATAGGTGCAAGGTGACGTTTCAGTGTGGTTTAAACGTGCATTTGCCTGATGATTTTTGATGCTGAGCATTTTTAATATGTCTATTGGCCATCCGTATGTTCTCTTTAGAGAAATGGCTCTTTAGGGCTTCTGCTCATTTTTAATCATATTGTTCATCTTTTTGGTGTTAAGTTGTATGAGTTCCTTTTGGATATTAATCTTTATCGGATGTATCACTGGCAAATATATTTTCCCATTCAGTAGGCTGTCTTTGTTATATTGATGGTTTCCTTTGTTAGGCAAAAACTCTTCACTTCAATATAGTCCCATTTGTTTATTTTTTTCTTATGTTTCCCTAGCAGAAGAGATATATCAAAGAATATTACTAAAGATGATGTTAGAGTTTACTTAACAGTAAACTTACTTAACAGTAATTTTAAACCTTAATTTAGTCATGCATACCCATATATGTAGAGTCCAAAGAAATGAGAGACAAGGATAGTTTATGTGTGCATGTGCCATAGTTCTTTAATGTGTGGTTTTTACTTTCTAGAAATCATTTGTTCATTTTTTCTGCTTCTCTGAACCAGTAAAATAAATGAGAGGAAGGAAGGAAAATGAAAAAGTGGTCCACTGAAGTTACACAGGTATAAATTAGATATAGCCCACAGTGCACATTTTTCCTCCAAACTACCATGCCTTATAGTCACACACTTAGATTACACTTTAACAATCAAATATTTTGTCTCCAAAGAGTGTCTTTGTAACTGTACATGGTTTAATACTGGAAGGTGAAAATTAGAGACATTGCCAAAGTAACAGTCCCTAGCTATGGCTATATCCTCCAACACAACAAAATTAAATAAAAAAATTTGGTTATCAGCTTCGTTTTCCTAATCTGTGAAATGAGTGATCAGTTAACATCGATTTCATGCTGCTGTGGTTAATGACATAAAATTTTGAAACTGTTTAGTGTCCTTACTTCTCCTTTCCAAAATAATCCGTGTGTATTTCCATACCTCTTTGCCCATTATAGTAATTATGTACCAAAAAGGATCAGGTCAGAACCCCATCTCATAATAATTTTTAATTAGAGTCAGATAAGAGTATCTAGTCTGATTTTCATTCAATAGCCCAAGGGATGCACCGCACCTTAAGGAGAACTTTCTTTCACTGGTGTCACCAAGAGATATTGAAAGAATTGATTAATGATAGTATCCACTGCTTGGAGACCTTCATATGCTCCTACATTATATTGGTTTTGGTGGTCATATATCCTTCTCTCACTGACTACTTGTGTAGTAAACAAACAGGAACAAGTTTGGGTGGTTTGGCAACTACTACCATGTATCACAATTTGAACAGCAGAACTCTTCGATGTGAATTAACCTACACTGATTCTGGGTTATTCTCAGAAAGACCTGGATCCCATGAAGCTGTAATCACAGTCCAAAGAAAAGATTATGAGAGATCCTAGGTTTTGCAGATTCTATTACTTCTTACACCTGATAGTGGTACCAAAATATGGTATAATTTATAGGAAATAGGATACTTTCTGAATTACCACTTTCCATCTCTAGAAGAAAGAAATATGACAACAGTAGATTAGTGTCTTTTAATATTCTCTCCCATGGGAATGTACAATATAAAAGGCTAAAGGACCTGTAGTGTTTCATCAGTATTCTCTGAGGCCAGATGAAGAAGATCTAGGGTGTATGTGTGTGTTGTGTTTAATCTAGCAATGATTATGGACATTCTTAGACCGATCCCTGATATTTTCAAATACTATGTCAAGTTGCAAGGGCTGAGTTTTAAACCATGCCTCAATAAGGATGAGGCTCCTTGCTCCAAAGTCCCAGCATTACACAGAGTTAGCAAACTGTGTTCAGTCTGGCAGACAGAGACTAAAGACTTTCTGCTTCATGTACTTGAGCCTGTCCTATAGCAGTTCATGCTGTGTGATACTTCTAATGTCCTTAGCAGTAACATGAGGCCTTGTTCACAAGAACAATTTCCCTTTCTATAAGACCTCTGAGAAGGTCAATAATATGGACTAATTCTTAAAATAAATAAAAGCATGATTTTCCAAGGGGGCAAGCCCTTCATAAAATATGCTTATAATTACACCAGGAAATATTGAACTATGTGGCTATCAATGCCAGGAAACACAACAATCCTACAATATGAAAACTTGTTCACTAGATATTTGTGCCTACTTGTAGCCTGTGACTAAAGATAAAACATAAAAATAGCTTTGATATCCTTGATTAGAATAAAAACAGAATGATTTTCTATTCATTTGCAGCACCAGCAATTTTTAAAAAATATTTATTCAAATTTTTTTAAAAAAACAGACCGATTTGAATAAAGTAACATGCATGAGGTCATAGGAGAGATTCTTCAAATGTTTAAGGGATGCTGAATTTTGAACTCATTTATAATCACTACAAAGTCAACTAAGGGAACTGAATTATGATTTTAATGTCCTAAAGAAAATACCAAACCGAAATGCTTCTTATGAATAGGGTACATATTGAAGACAATTTCTATTGTTTTAAAAAATTTCACTTGACTTACCAAATCTGTCCTTTTAAAATGAGTCTTCACAGAAAGTAAGCAGAGTTGATGTTGTCTACAGTTTATGTTGCATGACTGGTGGCCTGGGAACAACTATGTGCAACAGATGGGCGTCCACACTTTTCATTGGAATTGTCCTTGTTTTCCAACTCCACCGTAAGCCTTGCTGACAAAAGGAAGTGTTTTGGAGTTAGTTTGACAAGATAACAGATGATGTTCACAGGAGAACACTCCTATGCAATTCTCTGGCTCTTAGCAGTACCTTTATATCTATCTCTTTGTCAAGAAAATCTAACAGAATGTGAGTGAGAAAGATGTGCTTAAAGTTGTGTTAGACAGATCTGTCATATTATTAACTTAATGTTATTTATCTTTGCTGTCTTGAAAACCACACACCATTCATTTAGACCCTAAAATAATGGAAATCCAATTTGTCAACATTGGAAGGTGAGGAACGCTTGGGTTTTAAAGAAAGAAGCACAAAGGCTTCAAATGTGAGAAGGGGAATATTTTTGTTATTTAGTAATCCAGATGGTGAACTTTTCACCTGCTGGCCTCAGCCTGTCTTGTTCTACCTACAATAGCCTTGGAATTAGGTGAGAAGAGAAAAAGAATAACTGGGTAGACAAGAGAATTAAACAGAATGTCTGCCCTTGGACTCGTACCACTGGGATGGATGGGAGGATACAAGCCATGTAAAGGAAATACTTGGGAAAATAACCTGTTTGTTTCACCTCAATCCAAAAAGTGCTTATTAAGGAATATTCTTTGGACTAGTGGTTGCCAATCTCTAATGCCAGGAGCATTTTCCCCTTTAAAAATTATTATGGGCCCCAAAGAATTTTTTATAGAATACACACACACACACACACACACACACGCACAATTAAAACTAAGAAATTGTTTATTCGCAAGAATACATAAGCACCCCTGCCATTAGTCACCATTGGGATATGATCACATGACATACAGCATCTGGAAAATTCAATAGAAATGCACATAACATCTTAGTATTACTGTGAAACTAACCTGACCTCACAGACCTCCAAAAAAGTCTCAGAAATCCTCAGTTATCCCCATCCCACACTTTGAGAACTGTTGCTTTAGAGAGCCACATGTATTACAAGATCAAAACAAAACTCAAAAACCTGAAGTACAAATATCTTGTTTTCCCTTTTGACTTTGGGAAAAAGGTTTTTGAAAATTTGGTGACCATGTGAGTATTACAGGAGAATGAGGTACAATTAGAACTAGTCCCTAGACTACAAGATACTACAGAGCCTGGGATGCTGAGAGCCCAAGAATGTGAGGTGTGTGCAAGGGACCAGGCATGTTGAGGGAACAAAAATCACTCCTTCTTCCCTGAAAAGGTAGAGAAGGAGGCGTTACTATCATTTAATGTCAGCTACCTCAATCAACAAAGTGAGTGGGTACACAGACTGAGCTCTTCAGAAGACAGACTATGGTGTCCTTTTCTTCCCTTCTTAAATTTGGAGGCATCAAGGACCACCTGGAAATCCTGCGTCATAACATTCAAGTGTAACACAGAAAATCACCTGCTTGGCTCATCTTCCTAGAAATGTAGATCATTTTCCATCCTAGCTTCATCAGATCAGAATGAAATCCTTTTTCCCAAACTAGATTTGGGTTTGCCCTGCAGCAGCAGATCAACACTACTGTTCAGGGCTCCCTCAGCCTCTGCAGAGGAGGTGAGGGATCCTAAAAACATCAGTCTCTCAAGGCCTGGTTAAAAAGTGACTATAGACATTAAAAGAATTATAACTTCAAAATATTTCAACATACAGCATGTAGGTACCTTTCTACTCTTTCCCCAAGTTCATTGATGCTTAGATCAAAAAACAAGATGCTTCAGATGCTGCTTCCTCCCTGATGCTTTTATGACCAATAGTCCTGCTGTATTCCCCAGCTCCATGAGGTATGTGGAAATCAAAAGACATGTTGACAGAGCAGATATGGGCATAACAAGGAGTACATCCATAATTCCACCTCTGAATTTTCCTCAAAGCTTGAGAGAGCCTAATTCCCTTCACATACATCAGGCATAAATGTAGCACGGCAACCAACATGCAGTCAGAAACTAAGAATTTCACAGGGAACACTTCACATTTCACAGATCACAGCAAATCTGTGCGTATTCACCTGAGTCTGAGATGAAAGTGTGTATGTTTTGGAATGAAGGTGAACCAAAAGGTATTACCTATGAAATGCTAAATTTCATTCACAGACCAATTAAAAATGGTAAGGAAAGGCATATATAATGAGAGATCTAAAAGATTAAGAATACTTGAAAGTCCAAAATAACAGAGTTTAATCATGGAATTTCAAAAAGATAAGATATTGTTTAGTTGTGTATAACTGGAACTATACAAAGAATATAATCTTTTAAATCATTATGTCTAATCAACGGCCTAGTTTTTATACTCATAAGTAGAAAAAAAAAATTAAGGCAAAGGGACTAACCTCCCTGCCACCCCTCGGAAAAAACTCCTAGACACAGACAACAGCATGGTGATTACCAGAAGGAAATGGAGGAGACAGGAGGTAGAAGAAGGTATAGGGGGATAAATGGTGATAGAAAGATTTGACTTAGGGTGGTGAACACACCATGATATACAGTTGATGTACTATAGAATTGTATACCTGAAACCCATATAATTTTATTAACCAATATCACGTCAATAAAATCAATAAAGAGAAATATTTTAAAAAATTAAAAGTACTATGTGGTTATACAACATAATGCAATGCACTAATTAATAAATTTCATATTTATTGAAAAAATTTTGTATATAGCTTTTGAACTTAATGAAAATTTTGTATATTTATTATTTTTATAAAACTATTATTTTTTATAAACATAAATACTATATGTTTATATAGTATTGTTAAGCATAAGAGAAAAAAAGAAAAATCAGCTTCAGTAATCTATGTGTGTGTGCATGTTTAATTTTGGATTTAGAACGTAAATGGTGTACAAATAAAAGCAAATTTTAAAATTCTGTCTTCACAATTATTGCAGTTTGGGGTGATTCAGTAGACTTCTTACTGGCTCATTAGTGGTGCTTATGAAACAAGAGCAGTTGAAAGAGAAAGGAACAGCTGTTTGTAAATGCAAAGAGAGAAATTAGAGCAGAAATTTAGGTAAAATATAGGTACTTTGAAAATAATTGTAGTGACATCAAAGAGGTAAAATTTAAACATTATTTAAAATTACCTTGCAAACTGCTTTAAAACTCTGGGATCCTCAGTCAATGATGAGTTTATGCACCATCTCCTCCAAAAGTAATTGAAATTTGAACTCTATATAAGTTATTCATTAAAAACTCTACCTTATTGCTGAGTAAGAAAACAACTCCTCTTCAAGAGTCAGCATTTTAAAAACACTAGGGGAGAGTCACTAAGGCCCTCAGTGTTTTGATGCATGAGTTAAAGAATGTCTCGAGTGATGGGGCACTTGTCTAATTAAGCTGCTACCTTACTTGTGGAAGAAAGACAAATGAGGTGATAAAGAAAGATTTTTTTTTTAATTCAGGGTAGTGATACTTATTTGCATATTTTTATGTAAGAGAAAGTGTTTTTACATATTGTAATTGCATTCAAATATGATTTCAAAATAAATTTTCAACTTTACTACCTTGTGCTAATTGTATTTCTTTTTAATCCAACCCAAACTCCACATTTCTGGAATTTAATTCTGCTGTTTCTGACTGTAAATTCTTCAAAGCTTTTTCTTTTCTGAACTTACATCATCCTCACCCTCCCATGGTGGAGTGCAACTTTAATTACATGACATGAAACCAAAAAAAGTAATCAGGTTGACTTTGCTTTGTGACATTTGAATAAAAAAAAAGAGTTATTACAACACATTTTAACCTTGGATGAAGCAGTAAAATTTATATAGTTGTTGAGACAAGTGTATGTCAGTATAAGTAAAATATGGAAAATGCTCTTCAAACATGATTTACCTTCTACAAAATTCTGTTTCAGGATCTATTCATGTATATCCTCAAGTCAAGCATTTCAGATTATTTCCATGCAGATGCAGGATTATTTGTTTCTTCACTAAATTCTTTATGGTGGAAATGGGGTCCTTTCATGGCATTTCAAAAAAGCATCCCAGGAGACTCACATATGGGAGGGTGCGGATTGGTGGCAAAAGTAACCCACTGTCCCTGGGTTCCTAGTGTGTCATATCCATCTGTCCCGCCGTGGTAAAAGCCCAATCTTGTCTTCATCAAGCTCAGTACAAAGGCCAGGGTCCAAAAATTATGTACCCTGCTGATACTTAGGTCATGTCTGTCCCCATTCGGCTAGTTTAGTCCGTTCCTGGGCCAATTGCACCGAGGTCTGTGCGTGGTCCACCCAGCTGTGGGGAGGCTAAATGAAATTTTATAGACACAAATGATGCCAGAAAGAACATGGAACATTAAAATTAACAAGGGTAAAGAGGAATACATTACTATATATTATATATAGTAATATAGTAATATAGTAATATAATATATATAGTAATATAGAATATATATTATATATAATACATAGTAATATAATATAGTAATATATAATATTACTATTATTACTACTAATATTACTAATTAATATTTACTATTATTTACTATTAAGTAAATTAATATTTACTAATAATAATTACTATTATTATTACTAATATTACTAATATTACTATAATATAATATTATATATTACTATATAATAGTAAATGTTTTACTTTTCTTAAAAGACACAACAGTCATAACTGTGCATACCCCGAGCAATAGAATTTCAAAATATACAAAGGAAAAACTGACAGAACTGAAATGTGAAGTACACAAATCCACAATTATAAAGCAAGACTATAACACTCCTTCAGGATTAGATAAAAATAGTAGATAAAAATAATCAAGATCATAGAAGTACAAAATAACACCATCAAACAAATTCATCTCACCAACATTTATGGAATACTTCACCAGGTAACAGTAGAATATGCATTTTTATCAAGTGTACACCAAACATTCTCCTATATAGGCTGTATTGTGTGCATAAAGCAAACTTTTAAAACTTTAAAAAAAATTTTAAATATACAAATTAAGTCCTCAGTTCATAGTGATATTAAAAGAGTAACTGAAAGATAATGAAAACACTGTTAGACATTTGGAAATAAAAAATGTAACAAAAACAGCAATAACCACACTTATATATAACCTATGGGTCAAAATGAAAAATCAAAAAGTATTAGAAAATATTTTGAACTTAATGAGAATGAAGATAGAATAAAAAGTTTTGAGATGTAGATAAAGCTATCATTACAGGGGAATTCATACCATTAAAAATTTACTTTAGAAAAAAGAAATATCTCCTATTAATTTAAGCTTGTAACTTAAGAAAAGTAAAAAAACGAGAGACACTAAATCTGTACTAATCAGAAGAATATACTAGATAAAAGTAAATACTTGCTGAAATCAATGAAATTAAAAATTAATACTAGAGAAAATCAATGACGTTAGAATCTGGTTCTTTGGAAAGATAAATAAAATGGATAAACCTCAGAGTAATAAGGCAAAATGAGAGAAGACAAAAAATGGTCAATATTAGCAAATGTGGTAGGAAGAATTCTGAGAAGGCCACTATTGTTTTCTCCCCTAGAGGTGCATACATTATATAATTCACAACCCCCCCCCCAACCGAATTGTGAACATAACCTGTGTAAGTGAAGGGATATCACACTTCTGATTATATTATTTTATAAAGCAGAGATGATTTTGCAGATGTAAATAAAGGTACTAAACGTCTGCCTTTCAATTAACTGAAAAGGAGCTTAACCAAGTGGGACCTAATCCCATGAACCGGGGACCAAATGTCAGAAAGGAGAGACAAGAGAGAGGTTCACAGTGTAAGAGAGGCCATGGGGGCAGGGCGCTCCATAGCAAAGGAATCTGGACAAGTGAGAAAGGTCCAGGATTGACAACTTATAAGAGACTGTAGGTTTCCTTTCTACAATAAAAAAGAAATGAATTCTGCAAATAATTAATTGTCTGAGCAAAAAGAAGATCCAAGAAAGGAATTGGGCATTACTAATATCTTGATATCAACCTTGTAAGATCCTGGCCAGAGAATCCAGTTCAGTCAAACCTGGATCTGACCTACAAGAAGCTGTGAAGTAATAAATTTGCATTGTTTTAAACCATCAAGTTGTGAGATTTCATATTACAAGAATAGAAAGTTATTAAAAAATAAAAGGGTATACTACATATCACAATAAACCCTATAGACATTAAGAGGATAGTAAGAAAAACAAAAACACTCTACAAACATAAACTCTAACACTAAGGAAATGGACTGATTATTTTAAAACTGTGAAACTTCATCCAAGATAAATAGATGAAAAGGAAAGGTAAAGACTAATATACAATGACAAAGTGGGGTTAATTTTTGGAAGGTAAAACTGTCTCATTGGAAAATTAGTCAGTATGATCTGCCATGTTAACAGTTTAAATGAGCAAATAAAACCACAATATTAAGTTATTCACAAAGCACGTTGATTCAAGATAAGAACTCTCAACAAATCAAGAATAGAAAAGAATATCTTAAAAAAGAAAAAGATGTAAAAGAGTCTATGTCTAACACCAAACTCACTAGGAAAAGTCTAAATGCTGTCTTCTAACTGGGCACAAAGTAAAAATTTTCTTTATGATTACTCCTATTTAACATCCTACTGGGAAGTCTTAACCATTTCAATAAGGCAATCTAAAGAAATAAGACATCTATACTCAAAAAAGACATAAAAGATTACCTATTTGCAGACAGAATGATTGTTTATGTAGACTTTGTGAAGGTGTCAGTAGTCTGTAAAACAATCGTCAGATGATTACCCCTGGCTGGTGTGGCTCAGTGGATTGAGTGTCAACCTGTGAATCACAGGGTCGCTGGTTTGATTCCCACTCAGGCCACATAGCTGGGTTGCAGGCCAGGTTCCTAGTAGGGGGCATGCAAGAGGCAACCACACATTAATGTTTCTCTCCCTTTCTCCTTCCCTTCCCCTCTCTCTAAAAATTAATAAATCTTTTTAAAAAACTATCTTAAAAATATCCTCAGATAACTAATAAACTTAGTAAGTTTGCAGCACATGAAGTAAACAAACAAAAAAATTGTATTTCTCTAAGGTAACAATATATGAATAGAAATCTAGATTTAAGAAATAACATTTTTAAAACTCCCCAGTTTTATCTATAGATTTAATGTAATTTCAATTAAAAACATAACAGGATTATAGATTAATATACACAATGTGGTAGTAAAATTGATATACAAATGCAAAGCACCTAGAATATTTAAAAGAATTTTGAGGAAGAAGAAAAAAATTGGAAGAATACAATAAGTAATTTTAAGACATTATAAAGTCATTGTAGTCAATAAATTTGATCTTAGCAAAGGGATAAACACAAATCAATAAAACAAGATAGAATATAAAATAGAACCCCAATAAGCAGAAAACTGAGATTTAGCAGAGGTGTGAAAGAATGTCAATGAAGAATGTATGTTTTTTTGAGCAATTCATGGTGAAACAATTAGTAGACATCCATATCCACAGAAATATTGACTCATACCTCACGGCTTATACACAAATTAACTAAAAGTGAACCATAGATTTTAACATAAAACATAAGCCTATGAAAACTTTAGAAAAAATACAGAAGAAACCTTAGTTGTTGGGCAAGGAATTTTTAGACCTATCATCAAAAGTAATGGTAAATTGGATTTGAGTTTTAAAAACAGATATGTGAAATAGAGAATGAAAATACCAACTAGGAAAATATTTTAAATTACATATCCCATAAAGGAGTTATATTTAGAATATATAAAGTACCCTCAGTTTTTCTTAATAATTATGATCAGAACATCTCTGTGAAGATCTTTTTGCATGGGCATAAGTTTTATTTCTCTAATGTAAATGGCCCAGAGTAAAACTCCTGGGTCATATGATACATATGTTTAACTTTATAAAAACTGCTTGTACATACAATGGGAGAATTCAAATACCCCGTGAGTGAACAGAGAAACATGTAGTACATCCTTATAATTGAATACTACTGAATTATTAAATCAACAAATTATCGATACATGAAACAAACTGGATAAATCTCAGTAACACATGCTGAATGAAAACAAGCCCAAATCAAAGCTTATATATTTTATGATTTTTATATGTTGTTCTGAAAAAGACACAGTTAATAGTGATAGAAAGTAGATCCTAGTTTTCCAAGTTCGAGATTGAGTTAGGGAGTGACTATAAAGAGAAAGCATTGAGAATTTGTTGGTGTTATTTTTCTAAATATTGATGTGCTAGTTCTTATAGAATACACAAGTGTTGAAATACTAGAGTTCTTCATAAAAAAGTAGATGTTTAGGTTAATAATAAAATAGAAAAAAAGAAAATGAACAAGAAAATATTGCTGAATAAGGATTCAAAGGAAAAGGTTGTTTCCTTTATACCTCACTGTATTCAACCTGATGAGTACGTAGAAACAAGTAAATATACAGCTTTGATTAAATGGGGTGTAGGGTGAAAACAAATTTTTGTGTGAATCTTATTAATATTGGGTTTTCTGGAGACAAGATTAACCATTATATTTAAAATATCAATTTCATAATTGCTTTAGAAAAATCAGTTTACCAAAAGTGTTATTCTTTATTGGTTTTAGTGTTTTTTTAAGGCAAGGTTTTAAACAAATAATAGTCCAAAATTTACTTTTATTATTTTCTTTAAGTATTATAAATTTTAAAAAGTAGTCAATAAATACAAATATAAATGCCTATCATTGTACTATACGCTTTAAAGGAAGCAGGTTTTGGTTAAGGGATTGCAGTAAGAAAATGCAAAAAAAAATTACAATATGGATGAATTTTTAAGTAACTTATTGTATTTTTAACAAGAAAAAGAACACTTAAGCTAATTAAACAATTAATGATTCCAATAGCTCTCATGCCTAATGTGTTTTCCATCTGATTTTATACCATCAAATTCCACCTAACTTCTATTGATTCATGCTGCCATTACTTTAATTCAAGTTTTCTTATTTGATCTAGTTTGATAGTCTCATGGATAACTTGTCTCAAGTGTTTTTACCTCACAATGCTGTGAGAATTACTTTTTAATTATATGTATTTGTTATGTCTGGTAAAAGTTATATATAACATGTAATTAATGTTTAAGATCTTTGGAGAAAAAAGTAATAGATGTATTATTTTTAATATAAAGATTATATGAGTAAATCAAGATGGATCCATACTAACATATCCAAACTGAAATCACACTTAGGAAAAAAAAAGCATTCTTGAATTTTTTTTTTAAGATTTTATTTATTTATTATTTTTAGAGAGAGGGGAAGGGAGGGAGAAAGAAAGAGAGAGAAACACCAATGTGTGGTTGCCTCTTGCACAGCCCCTACTGGGGACCTGGCCTGCAACCCAGGCTTGTGCCCTGACTGGGAACAAACTGGCAACCCTTTGATTCTCAGGCTGTGCTCAATCCACTGAGCTGCATCAGCCAGGGTGAACTTTTTTTAAACAAATAAGTGAAAAGAAGTAGGACAGTGAGAAAATGCAGGACAGAGAAAAATAATTTCAGGCACAAAGTAAGTATCATACATAATGTTAGAACATTCTGTCTAATGATAATGTCAAGCTTGGTATTTTAAATTTTTTGTACCTATACTAAAAAAGTTAAAAAATAAAAGAAATTAATTTTAATAATACATATATTGTTCATAGTGTATGTATAAAGATATCTATTTCAATAATGAATATTAATTACCCCAATATATCAAGGATATTATTTTAACATGTAATCAATATAAAAATTATTTTATATATTTTACATTGTTTTTTCTTATACCTTATTTTTGCACTAAGTATTTAACATTTATACATTCTAACTTTTATACCAAATTTTTATCAAGAATATTTATGCTAAATTTCACCAAGAACATATGATCTGTGTTTAGAGTCCATAAAATTAGAATACAGTCACATACTCAGTTAAGTATGTTAAGTCACATACTTAAATATTTTTCACTAACTGAATCCAGTAAAAACTTTAAATTTAGAACTTTAATTTTAAATGTATAAAATTAAAAATTCATTTCTTAGGTCACACTATCTACATTACACTTATTCATTAGCTACATTTGACCAGTGACTTTTATTTTAGACAGTATATTTCTAATATACTATAAATTTAAATTGTCATTTTTAGTAGGTTATTTTCCCTTTAGAAATGCCTTGGCATCTTATAATTTTACAATGAAAATCTTTTGGTTCTACTAATGTTTTCTCTTTAGAATACAGATACTCTTCAACTTACCATCAGAGTAAGACCAGATAAATGAATCATAAGTTGAAAATATAGAAACTATAGTAAGCCGAAAATGCATTGAGTACAACTAACATACTGAACATCATAGCTTAACCTACCCTACCTGAAACATACTCAGAACAGCTACATTAGCTTACAGTTGTGCAAAATAATCTCAATTCTGCTGCCCAGCATCATGACAGAATATCATACCACATATTGCTATCCTGGGAGAAAGTAAAATTCAAAATTTAAAGTATAGTTTCTACTGAATGCATATGGGTTTCACACCACTGTAAACTTAAAAAAAAAAAAAAGTGAAATTGAGCCACCATTAAGTCAGGAACCATCTGTATTAATTCACAGGGGAAAAAAAGTAACCAGTGCTTATAATTTTAACTTTTGTGATAATACTTGGACAAAATTCTCTGTCGGCTATGCTGGTATTTGCCAATGTTTGCCCTGATTCTCTACCTCGTATAGAGTGTCCCTTCTGATACATTTGCTCTATTGGGATATAACATGAAATGAT